>OX451740.1:265422350-265697350 GCA_948472305.1 Vicia faba
ACGTTTTATAATGGACTCTTGTACAACACAAGACTCTCTATAGATGTCGCCGCAGGTGGTACACTGATGGACAAGCCTTATGACGAAGCTAACCAACTCATTGAAAATATGGCTCAAAACCACTATCAGTGGGGAGGAGAAAGAACATTTGTGGAGAAAACTCAAACCAAAGGTGGGATGTACGAGATTAGTAGCCTAGATAAAGTTAATGCTAAGGTAGATGCTCTTACCCAAAAGATAGAAAGCTTGACCTTACCTCCTGCAGCCACCGTGGCTGCACTTACCCCAAACTGCGAAGTTTGTGGAGTCACTGGTCATGTTGGAACCAAATGTCAAATCTTAGCAGGAATATCAGTTGATCAGGTAAATTACGCTCAAGGTAATCCTTATGCTAATACCTATAATCCTAGTTGGAAGAACCATCCTAACTTCTCGTACAAAAGAAATAACACTTTATATGCACCTGGCCAAGCACCTGCTGTACCTCCAGGTTATCAAAAACCCGTTGTTAATGTTCCTAACATTCCTAAGAAATCTAACCTTGAAATCCTAATGGAAAATTTTATCGCTAATCAAGCTCAACAAAACAAAGAATTCCTAAATCAAAATGTTCACACCGGTGAACAATTGAAGCTATTAGAAAATAAGGTGGATGCCCTAGCAACTCACAATAAAATGTTAGAAACCCAAATCTCCCAAGTAGCACAACACCAAGCTAGTTCTGCCGCACCTGCTGGTACATTTCCTGGACAGCCACAACCCAATCCTAAAGTACATGCAAATGCTATCACATTACGAAGTGGGACAGCCCTTGATGGACCGGTAGATCCTAGACTCCAAAACCCAACCATGTATCAGAAACCCGAAAAGGAAGTAGAAAAGTCGAAAGATCAATCTGAGAATATAGAGGAAGACGCGAATGAGAACAGAGAGGCTTCAGAAAAACCTTATGTGCCTTCACCGCCATATAAACCACCAATTCCATACCCTCAAAGACTTGCAAAATCCAAGAACGAGGGGCAATTCAAGAAATTTGTAGAACTTCTGAAACAATTAAATGTTACTATTCCGTTTACAGAAGCTATAACCCAAATGTTGTCATATGCTAAATTCTTAAAAGAAATATTGTCTAATAAGAAAAAAATCATTGAAAACGAAACCGTTATGCTAACTGCCGAGTGTGGCGCCATAATCCAAAATAGCATGCCTCCAAAGCTAAAAGATCCTGGTAGTTTCTCCATACCATGTGTAATTGGAAAATCTGTCATAGACAAAGCTCTATGCGATTTAGGAGCAAGTGTTAGTCTAATGCCCTTATCTATTTGCGAGAAGCTCAAACTAGGCGACATGAAACCTACCAAGATGTCCCTACAACTAGCCGACAGATCAGTCAAATGCCCTGTTGGTATGCTAGAAAACATCCCTGTCCGAATAGGACAATTTTACATACCGACTGACTTTATAATAATGGACATCAAGGAAGATTCAAACATTCCCATCATACTAGGAAGACCATTTTTAGCTACTGCAGGAGCCATCATTGACGTTAAGAAAGGAAAGCTTACCTTCGAGGTAGGAGAAGAAAAAGTAGAATTTATTCTTTCCCAATTCTTCAAAGCCCCTGCTATAGATGACTCATGCTGTCTCCTATATATTATTGATGAATGTGTCAAAGAAATAGAAAGTCAAGAAGACGCCTATTCTGGGATGCTAAAAATTCCGACACCAACTATCCTCAAGGATCATGACTGGAAGCAAGAATATCTAGATGCCAACCTAAGCGAATGTTTCGCCTTAACACCCGATCCTACCCCAACTGATAAGAAAACTAGTATAGAACTTAAAACGTTACCTGAAGATCTTAGGTGTGAATTTTTAGATAAAGAACTTGAACGGCCAGTTATAGTTAATGCCAATTTAGGGAAGATCGAAACCGAAAAACTTCTTAATGTGTTAAGGAAGTATCCAACCACGTTAGGCTATAACATATCAGATCTAAAGGGAATAAGCCCTTCTCTCTGTATGCACCGCATTATGTTGGAAGAGGACTGCAAGACTTCTAGAGAACATTAAAGACGAATAAATCCTATCCTAAGTGAAGTCGTTAAGAAAGAAGTGCAGAAACTGCTAGAGGCAGGCATCATATACCCAATATCAGATAGTAACTGGGTCAGTCCAGTTCACGTAGTACCTAAGAAAGGAGGTGTTACGGTTATAACAAACACGAAAGGCGAATCGGTAGCACAACGTACTCAAACAGGATGGAGAATGTGTATTGATTACAGAAAACTAAACAAAGCTACGCGCAAGGACCATTTACCATTACCATTCATTGATCAAATGCTCGAGTGCTTAGCCAAACATTCCCATTTCTGCTATCTTGACGGATACTCAGGATTCTTCCAAATTCCCATTCATCCTGATGATCAAGAGAAAACCACGTTCACATGTCCCTATGGTACCTTTGCATACCTAAGAATGCCATTTGGACTATGTAACGCACCTGCAACTTTCCAACGATGCATGATGGCGTTTTTCACAGACTTTTTAGACGGAATTATGGAAGTATTCATGGACGATTTCTCTGTCTGTGGAGAAAGTTTTGACGGATGTTTATCAAATCTTGAATTAGTACTGAAACGCTGTGTCAATGTCAACCTAGTGCTCAATTGGGAAAAATGCCACTTCATGGTGAGACAAGGAATTGTGTTGGGTCACATTGTATCAAGCAGAGGGATTGAAGTCGACAAAGCAAAAATCGAAATTATCAAAAACCTTCAACCGCCCAAAACAGTTAGAGAAATAAGAAGTTTTCTAGGACACGCTGGTTTTTACCGATGTTTTATAAAAGATTTCTCTAAAATCACTAAGCCACTAACTGAATTATTAATGAAAGAATCTGAGTTTATTTTCGATGATAAATGCTTAAACGCATTTGAGACGCTTAAAGAAGCCTTAATTTCAACACCTATTATGCAACCTCCTGATTGGAACCTACCATTTGAAATAATGTGCGATGCGAGCGATTATGCTGTAGGCGCAGTCCTAGGACAACACAAAGATAAAAAGCTTCACGCTATCTACTACGCAAGCAGAACACTCGATCCCACACAAATGAATTACGCCACTACGGAGAAGGAACTCTTAGCTGTTGTATTCGCATTGGATAAATTTCGTTCCTACTTAGTGGGCGCCAAAATCATTATTTACACGGATCATGCTGCGATCCGATACTTACTAAGTAAGAAAGACGCCAAACCGCGACTACTCAGATGGATCTTACTCCTACAAGAGTTTGACTTGGAAATAAAAGACAAAAGAGGGACTGAAAACGTGGTAGCAGACCATTTATCAAGATTAGATGGAATCCAAACCGAGAGTGTTCCTATAAACGAAGATTTCCCTTATGAACGCCTTATTGCTAAGCTAGAGATAACTCCTACCAACAATTTAGATCAACACAACGAACCTTTAACAACTGCGGTAGTGAAAGCCATTTGTACAAACACCACATTACCATGGTACGCTGATTTCGTCAACTATTTAGCTGTCGGTGTCCTACCACCTGATTTAACGTACCAACAACGAAAGAAATTCTTCCATGATCTTAAACACTAATTTTGGGATGAACCATTACTCTTTAAAGAGGCGCCGATGGTATCTATCGTCGCTGTGTTCCTAACGATGAAATAGACGACGTCATTTCCCATTTCCATTCCGCCCCTTATGGTGGACACGCTAGTACATCGAAAACTTGTGCAAAAATACTTCAAGCTGGCTTCTTTTGGCCTACCTTATGGAAAGACGTCCACATAGCAATTATGAACTGCGATAGATGTCAGCGCACAGGAAATATATCTAGACGCGATGAAATGCCACAAAAAGGAATCCTCGAAGTAGAAATTTTCGATATGTGGGGAATTGATTTCATGGGATCATTCCCAGCATCTTTTCGAAATAAGTATATATTAGTAGCTGTTGTCTACGTATCAAAATGGATTGAATCCATCGCTGCACCCACAAACGATACACGAGTGGTAATTAAACTATTCGAGCATGTTATCTTCCCACGATTCGGTGTACCAAGACTAGTAATCAGTGATGGCGGTTCCCATTTTATCTCTAGAATTCTCGAAAAATTACTTTCAAAATATGGCGTTAAACATCGCATAGCCACACCATACCATCCTCAAACGAGTGGACAAGTGGAAGTGTCAAATAGGGAGATAAAACAAATCCTTGAGAAAACCGTAGCCACATCCAGGAAAGATTGGTCCTCCAAGCTAAATGATGCTCTTTGGGCATATCGGACAACTTTTAAAACCCCTATCGGAACAATGTCGTTTAAATTAGTTTATGGAAAATCTTGTCATTTGCCAGTAGAATTAGAACATAAAGCTTATTGGGCCATTAAAACCCTTAACTTAAATTACAAGATTGCTGGTGAAAAACGAATATTAGATATCCATGAATTAGAAAAATTGCGTTTAGACGCTTATGAAAACGCTAGAATTTATAAGGAAATAACAAAAAAATGGCACGATAAGCGTATCTCGTGGAAAGAATTTAAGGAAGGAGACATTTTACTCCTATTCAACTCTAGACTGAAACTTTTCCCGGGAAAATTACGTTCCATATGGTCAGGACCATTCGAAATTAACATAGTTTTCCCAAGTGGTGCGATAGAAATTAAAGGAAATTCTATCGAACCATTCATAGTCAATGGCCAGCGCTTAAAGCACTACTTTAACGTTGGAAATATCAACTATTCAACTTATCTTCAGTTAAGTGAGCCACCTACCCCGATACCTAACTGAATAGGTATTATCTGTCGAGCCGTCGACATAAAACAAAGGCGCTTCATGGGAGGCAACCCATGTTTTATTTTAATTATTTTTATTTTAATATGTTTTTAATTTTCTTTTCTTTTTCTTAATTTTTGAAACTTTCATGTTGCATCTCTTACTCCTTTTTGTTTTCTTTCTCTTCTATTTTCATTTTCCCTTTAACTTTCTTTTTCTTCTTTATTTAACTTCGACATTTTTAACCTGAAAATACTAACTTAGTTTTTCAAACATTTATTAAATATTTTCAAGGGGGTAATTCTTTTGCTTTCATATTTAGCTCCATGGCACGCGTTAACTACATGAATATCACCTTGAGAAGCAGACACCAAAGAAGATTCTTTGAGGATCTGGCTGAGCGGGAAATGTTCCCTATAATCTACGCTGATGACCATGCTATGACTGCTCTTGGCATTCGTGAGAGTGTCATGTATTTACTACACCAGATTGGCTGGGACACTGATCCCATTCGGCGACGGTATTGTACCTACAGGAAGCTGACCCTTGAGTTCCTGAGCACCCTGAGCTACATTCCAAATCACGGGTTAGGATTCAACCGTGGGTTGATAACCTTCAGGCTGTTTGACATGGACTATCGCTATAACCTTCGAGAGTTTGCCAACCTGTTGGGATTCCCTTTTGGCCCTGATGTTATTACTATGACCCAGGAGGACCTATTTCTTGATTCTGACCTTGATTTTTTCTGGGGTAGCATTGCTGGCAATAACCATCCAGAGCCGTCTGACCTTTATTCTGAGTGCATCCACAACCCGGCTATCAGGTACTTTCATAAGATCATCGCCCATACCCTTTTTGGTAAACAGCAGAATGTTACATCTGTGTCCCATGATGAGCTCTTCATTATGTACTGTGCCTCCCAGAGCCGTCTGGAAAATGGTGCCGCTTATATGCTAGCCAACATGGAGCGTATTGTCCAGACTCCGAATGCACCAATCCTGTTGGGTGGTTTAGTCACTATGATCTCCAATGCAATTGGACTCCGAAGGCCTATGCTAGGATCAGCCCCGCATTATGGAATAAAGCCGATGAACATTGAATTCTGCTTCAACACTAGCTTTATCGGGAATCTTGGGCTAGATCAATTTGAGCTGTTAATTAATCATGAGACCGTCCACAAGTTTATGCTCCCGAACCCTATCACTAGTGTGCATAATAGAGCAAACTGGCTTTTTGACCTCCACCATTCAGCTACACCGCCTTCGTCTCCTTCTACTGTTGACATTTATGAAGTACCCAACACCTCTCATGATGCTGAAGACCCTGCCACACAACCGGGATACCATCAGTTTTCCGATCCATGGGAGCAGCAGGTAGTTTCTACTGAGACCGCCACCCAGGCTTCAGAGATCCCACCATCGCCTCCACCTACTGTTACCATGCACTCTTTGCATGAAGAAATTACTGAAATGCGGGGCGAGCTTACATCTCTCCGAGTGGACTTCATCGCTTTCATGGATTTGGTAACCGACCAGCTGGATTTCATGCACCAGCATATGTTCCCTACTCCTCGTGGCTAGAGTTTCCATTGTTATCTTAATTTGTTCTTCTCTCGCATTTGTACATACAGTGGGGTCACTGTTTAGTCTTAGCGTGGGGGAGGATTCTAGTTGTTCTAGCATTTTATCATTTTTATTATTTCGAAACAATTTTTATGGATTAATTCAATTATTTATCAAGTACCATGTTTCTATTATTTTATGTTTCTATTATTTTTTCATTTATTTTCATTTTCAGTATATTTTTTATTTCTTTTAATTTACTGTTTATATTTCACGCAAATATTATTTCATTATGTGTTAGTAAATAATATTTCAAAACTTTAATTATTAGAATATTTCAAAATATTTCAAAACTTTAATTATTAGAATATTTCAAACTTAGAATATTAAAAAAATAATAATAAAAAATTATATAAACATTTCTAACGGTCTTGTAACGGTCTTCTCATTAATGACATTGAACGTGTTACGACCGTCACACCCTCGTGACGAGCGTAACGCGCACTTTTTCCGTATGACGCCCGTTACACCCTCGTGACGACCGTCACGTGCACCATATATCAGAACGGCTATTACAGAACCGTTCCAACCATTGCCTTCAAAATCCACCAAACCTCCATTGCTGCAAAATCACGTTACACACCCACTCCACCCCATTTTTCTTCAAACTTCCAAACTTCCAACACTAAAAACACTATCCACCCACTACCCCATTTTCATTCCCAACCTTTTTTCGATCCGTTCTACAAACACCATGGCCAACAATCAACAAGCTCCCGCTCTCACTTTCAGATCCGGCGAACAAGGAGAAAACCAACGGATCAAATTTCAGAAGTTTCAACACCGAGGTCTCCAACCTACACAGTATGTTGATCTTGACTGCTTGAGGAGTTTGGGACTACTTGACAGTGTCCGCCAATTGTTGTAGAGTGTAGATTTATGGAACTTGTGTCGCGAACCAAGACCGATTTATGAAACTCTTACTCTTGAGTTTTTGAGTTCCTTTGTTTACATAACTCCGCCAGGTGCCACGAACCAACTGTCAGGCCTGGCCAAATTTCGCATGTTTGGCATTGAGCACGAGTTGCCCTAATCCGACATCACGCGGCTTTTAGGCTTCTGTTCGGACGAAGGTGTCCATCTCCTGGTGCCGGATAATTTTGGTGAGGAAGCCTTCAACTTATGGCACAATTTGACGAATATCCGTGCCGGATCCTACGACCACCTAAATGCCACCCACGTTCATAATTCGTCCATCCGCTATTTCCACCGCATCCTCAGTAACACAATCTTCGCCCGTGTTAGCAACCACAAGCTCAACTCCAAGGAGCTCTTCTTTATGCATTGCGCGTTCACAGGGCAAAAGATCAACGCTGCCCCATTCTTAATAGCTCACATCCACTCTATTTGTGCTAGAGGCGGAAAACCATTTTATTTCGGAGGGTTGGTCACTTCACTTGCCATAGGTCTGAACTATGGTGCTGCTCTCGCGACTATGCCTTCTATGGCACCGGCTTTGCTAACTTTGGATCACTGCAAGGCCGCACATCTCATTTATGAGCGGGAGGATGGAAGATTCCACCCTGTGATCAGGAACACTGTTTATCAAAACATCATTTTACCTTGCAGGGACCGAATCGATCCACGAAACCGAGCAAACTGGTTGTTCGATCCTGCAGCTCCCGCGGGGCGTGCACCTACTCATGAAGACCAACCTGCAGCCCCCGCAGACGAAATGCAAGAAGATTTGGATAGTGCTTCTCCCGTCCACGACATTCCAGGACCTTCATCTGCAGCACCTCCTATTACTCTAGAAGAGGTCCTCCGCGATATTCATATGCAAAATCAAATGAGCGCAGCGCTTGAAAGAAGACAACATGAGCAACATGAGTATCTATGTGCTCAGAACGCTCAGATCTTGACTGGGAAGCGAAACATGAATGAGAGGTTAGATGAGGCCCTGTCAGAGCTCAACGCCTTAAGGCTGGACGTCAGCACCCTTGGTTTCCAAGATACTGACACAGAAGCCACTCCTACCAGACGCTCTTGCACCAGGATTAGAGGACGTGGTCACCAGTACTTTTTCTTTATTTTTTATGTAGTTTATTATTTTTTCTGTTTCATTTCCTTTCCGTTTGTTTTTGTAATTTTACTTCCCTGCCTATATACCACAACATTGAGGACAATGTCGGATTCAGTGTGGGAGAGGTACCTTTCCATCCTTTATAAACTAGTAATTTTTATGATATGTCTCGATTTAAATTCTTCACTTTATTTAGCCATACCAAAAATTTTTATCTTCGCATTAGCCCGACATATCTATTTTAATGAAATCCCCAGTTAGGAAAGCCGAAAACGACATAACAAGATCAATACGGTTATGACACCGTAGACTTCCTAATCACGCGATCCGTTTCAATAACCATTATACCGACATCTAGAGTTTTAATTCTACAGTAACCCCTAGTAGTTTATACTAGCAGTCAGCACCGTCTTGACACGAACCACGTGGAGAATCGATGAATATAAGTGTTTGATGCCTGATCATTAAAACATCCTTCCTATCTCACTGATAAAAGAAAAGAAATTTTATGCACCAAAATATATGGTCACATATAAGAGTTGAGAAAATAACGAAGGAATCCAGTGGTGGTTGGTTCAGAGGTATCTGGTTCTGAACTCGGTAGGGCGTGCTACGGCCCGATCCCCCACAACCTCCAACTTGGATAACATATGTAGGGTTGCCACATTCGTGTACCAGACCCCGTGCTAAAAGGATCAAAGTCACTAACCGGTTACTCCACTACGTGCGTGCTAAGATAAAGGGCTTAATGTGATTGCGCCAGAATGAAACCGGGTGAAATAGATACGAGGAACTCTGGGCAGAATTATAACGGAACTGTTGGATAGCTCGTTTGAAATGGAAGCCTACGACTAAGCTTATTGCTTGTGTCATTAGCGTATCTTTAGTGTTTCACTCAAGTATTGGCCGAACCGACGAGGATTTCCCGAAATTGCTTTAAAAATCCAAGGTATGTCATGCATATGCGCTTGACAAAACTTGTCAGACTTTTCGAATGACTATTTGCTTAAGGACAAGCAAAGGTTTAAGTATGGGGGAATTTGATAACGAGAAATCGTATCATATAATTACTACGCTTTTTACTGATTTTTTAATACATTGAGTCGTCTAACTCCCGATTATTCCGAGTTTATTTGTCTTTTCACAGGTACAACATTCGTCAACTCAAACCAATGAAAAAGGACTACATGAAGGAAGCTAGACAATAAACAGAAGAGAAAAGAACCAATTCTGCAAAGTTTTGAGATTTTGAAGCAGTGACGACCGTCACACCCTGTGACGACCGTAACGACTCCCCAACTTGAAACAACGCTCGTCACACATCATTGACGAGTGTAATGCGCTATTCAAGCGCATTACGACCGTCACCCACCTGTGACGACCGTCACGCGCGTAAAGATGAACGTTGTGAATTGGTGGAGACGTGGGCAACGTGAGGGCAGAAGTGTTCTCCTATATTCCCTCCACGCAGTAACCATGCATCCTATATTTTCTCCACTCAAGCCTTTTCTCAGAATTCTTTCAACTGCTATATTCTCTCCTATATATATGTGGTAGTGCAAAGGGATGAGGGTCGAAGAAATTCTCCCAGAACAAAATTATTACTTTTTGCAATTATTTCGTTTTCCCTGTTTTTGAGCATTTTCTACGTATTGTAATTTCTACTTCCAGCACTATTTCAAGCATTAGTTTTAGAGTGTTAATTCTTCATTTAAGAATTAACACAATTTATTGATTTCGATGGAGCTGCAAGGAATATTGTAACATCCAAGATTACCATAGCAACCTTATTTCCAGGTTTTTATTGCAATTAATATTTATTCATTCTTGTATTATGCCAATTATTTTTATGGATTATATTCTGAATTGCATAGTTATTAAATATATTATGTCTGGCTAAATTATTTATACCGGTATGTGACTCTTAAGTACCGAAAGAATTCAGTGATACCTTGGCCAAAAACATTTATAAAACAATTTCTGGTTTCCAATTTCCATGTTTAATTTAACTACCCTTGTCACGAGAGTGAGAGGATAATTAACACGATTTTGCCACGAGAGTGGGAAATTAATTAAGGCAAGAACCTGCATGCGAGAGCTGGGGTTCAACCCAGATAGTGGTAACGAAACATTAATTTTTAAATACACGAGAGTGTTTTAATAAATTAATTAAACTCAAATTGTTTTCAAAAAGTGTTATTAAATTTAAAGTGCATCCACTAGGTTTAGTAGCATGACTTATTTCATGAACACGAGAGTGTATGTCTCAGGTTTTTAAACAATTAGTTTTTACTGAAATACTTTATAGGCCAAGCGATTCACCGAATTCGCGAAGTCCGACTATCACATACCGATATAAATATTACTATTATTTTTAATTAAACTATTTCCCCTCTAAAATCAAATATTCATCGCTTAGTTAAACAAACTGTAGCATTAGATCGTATGCGATTGATCCTCAGTCTGTGTGGGTTCGATAATCATTTAAAACTAGAACGACTAAACTGTATACTTGCAGTTAGTATCCCAATAGACTCATAAAGTCCCGATCAGATACCCACAGAGAAGTGAAGGAGGCGTTCTTTGATTCTTAGGGTTTAGGAAAACATATCTGGCTCCAAATTGGGGAGGTGGGTCGGATCCAGCCCAGACTGGCCCAACTGTTTTTTTTTAGACATGTCCTTCATTAAAACATGGGCCTTCTGAATTGAATCTCTAAGCCCATCTGAATTCAACAAACTCACCATATTTTTTTGCTTGAACCATTTTTTAAATTTAATTTTTCTTGCTCATTTAGTTTATTTTATTCTTAGCTTTATATTTTCTTAATTAGGTTAGTGTTAAGATCAACTTAGTAATTTTATGAATTTAATATTATGTTTTAGTTTAGTTATTTATTATTTTAGTTCAGTCACATTTATTTACACAATAAAAAATTACAAGAATATTAGAATAGGTTAAATTTCTTTTAATTGTTTCTATTTGATAAAAATACTAAAAAATATTTAGAATTAGGCTTTTTAATACTTTATCTTCACAAAAATCATAAAAAACGTTATAGTATTATTTTCTTTTAGAAAAATCACAAAATATTAAGAGCTTAATGTCTTTGTTTGATTACCTTGATACAATACTCCCTTAGGTAACTCCATGAGGCGATTAAATCCCGTTTCTATCGTCTTATGTTGAGGTAGACTTTTAACTCACCACTTGTACATAACAAACAATTAGGATATTTTTTTAGTCTCCCTCTTAACCTTTTCTTCTTTTGTAATTAAAACTCTTCATTCACAAATTAAAAAACTGCAAAAACACTTTAATCACTACTTAAATTTATTTTAAAACTTGCAAAAACACTCAACCAATTAAAACTCCCCAAAAGGGGCATGTTATCTTCGTTCTACCGCGATACCGGCCGTGCCTATTGATAGAATGCGTGCATTAACGTCGCCACTAAAAAACACAAACAAACCAACCCTTTTTTAGAGGAACTATGGTGTTCTGGTTCCTTCACTGGATACATAGGCAACGGGTCGCGAAACCCTCACGAACGCAATAATAAAAAACCATTCCTTTCCCTTTAAGAAAGTATAGTTGTAGAAAAACACACCTTTAAAGACAAACAAACAAAATGGTTCCAGTTGAGTACAACGGATGTGAGGGGTGCTAATACCTTCCCCTCGCATAATTGACTCCCTTGCCCTTTCTGTTGGTTGCAAGACCATCTTATCCATTCCCTTGTGGTTTTATAGATATTTCCCCTTCCTTCGGGATAAACAAAGTTCGATGGTGGCTCTGTGTTTTCTGCCGGTAGCTTCAGCATGGTTTGACTTAAGTCAAGATGATTTCTCTAGCTTGGTCAGATCTTTTCTTCCTTAGCTTTTACTTTATGCGTTAGAATATTCCCTTAATATCTTGCCCATCTTCTTCAATTTTCAAAAAATCTCTCTTTTTTTCAAAAACTTCTTGTTTTCTTAAACTTAATCCACTTTTAATAAAAACCTTGACTTTTGTTAAGTGCATTTTTAAAACTTTCTTTTTATAAACCTTGATGTTGAACCTTTGAACCTCTCATGTTTTTTTATCTTGTTTGTGATTGTTGCATAATCATGCATCCATGAACACCCTTTTGGACAAGTTTCAAGGAAGTTAGAGATTCTCTTTGCAAATATCACATGTATTTTGACCATGGCTTTTGGAAGGAAGCAAACTCATAAGTACAGTTTCAAGAATCTTGATTTGAAGGAACTGAGAAAGCTAGGATCTTTAGTTTCTAGTCCTGGGTAGTTTTAGGGAAGATATGGAAGACTTTTGGTCTATTTTTGATACCAACATGAAGAATTGGATTCTTACTACTTTGGTTCAATTTTACAATCCTTTCTATCGGTGTTTCACTTTTGTTGATTATCAGCTTGCACCCACGTTGGAGGAATATTCTTATCTTGTTGGTTTTCTAATTTCTGGTCATATTCCATTTAGTGGTGTAGAGGAGACCCGTAAGTCTCTTATTATTGCTGGTGTTATTCATATGAAGAAACTTGAGGTTGAGGCCAATCTTGACTCTAAGAGGGAAATTCTTGGATTTTCTGCAAAAATTATATGGGGGAAGTTGCTTCCTTTGCTAGTATGGGTAGCAGGGATGCTTTTGAGACTATTCTTGCCTAGATGTTTTACGGTTTGGTCTTATTCCCTAATGTTGAAAATTTTGTTGATATTAATGCCATTTGTATATTTCTGATTGGAAATCCAATTCCAACCTTTCTAGGAGATGCATATCATACTATTCATCACATGAACTCTAAGAATGGAGGAATGACTATATGTTGTGCACCTTAACAGTATAAGTGGTTTATTTCTCTTTTGACGTACTCTGCTTCTTTTTAGAATCTTAGAGATAGGTTAAGGTGGTCGCAGAAGATAATATCTCTCACACATTCTGATATTGTTTGGTATAACCATGTTTATGATGGTGTGAAGATTATTCACAATCGTGGTGAGTTTCCTAACATGACTCTTCTTGGTACAAAGGAAGGAATTAACTACAATCCAATTTTACACGTCGTTAACTTAGATTTCCCATGAGAGACAAACCAAACAACATTTTGTTTAGTGGTCTTTTTCCCAGGAAAGTGGTGATAACCAAGTCCTCAAGGAAAAGACCATTGATGCTTGGCATAACATTCACAAAAAAGGACGAGGAGAGTTAGGGAATAAATATTGTACTTATTTGGAGCCTTATCTTTAATGGGTAAGCTGGGGCAATTACTTGCATTATCATCATCAGGAACCTTTGATGTTATCTGCTATAGAGCCTTCTTCCATTCCTTTACCTTATATAAAAGAACTTCAATTCTCTTTGGTGAAGATGAAACTAGAAAGGGATGCTTGGAAGAACATGTTTCAGATATGGAGAAATCAAAGCTGCAGAGGTACTTGAAGGAGAAAAATGAGCTACTTTTCCAGAAGGGTGAAGAAGGGAAATCAGACAAGAATAGAAGAGTACAAGAGGAATTATTTTCATCTAGAATTATGCCATCTCATGAGTATTAAGACACTTCACCCTCATCTGGTTCCTGGAAGGGTATTATTGATAAGCTGGTGATGGACAATGCTCAAATGTAGATGGACTATGAAGTCAAGATAATGAAGTTTAAAAAGATGTTGCAATCTGGTGTTAGGTCTTCTTTAGATGTGGTTCATTTGGACCCTAATATTTAGCGTTCTCTTTCTTTTGTATAGGATTATTGTGACAATGTACTTCAATTGTAATCCTTCCATTATTAATGAAATGAGTTTTTTCAGATATTCGCAAATATGTTCTTTATGATGTTTTTAATTTCTTTATAATTTTCTAAAAGTTCCTTGAAGCTTGGATAAAATAAAAAAGTAAACTCTTATTCATCGCATATCATGCATTATATTGCATTTGGTCTTGCTTTTCAGGTTTTTTTTGGAGTCTCATTCCTTTATCTTCTACTTTTTTCAGTCAAGTTGTTGCACCAGTACAATACTCGTGCTAATTATCAATGGAAGATGGAACATCTTGAACAAGAGAACCGGGAACTCTGTGAAGAGGTGACTACTTTGAGGTATGGAATGGAAAGAATAACTTCTTTGGTGGAATCTTTGGTGGCTTCTCAGAATCAGCCGTCACCTCCTCCTCCTTCTCCTCATGTAGTTCAAACTCAGCCACAAGTTACCGTTATTTTTTAGATCATATCAGTGCCTGTTTCTGTGGCTGTAGTTAGTGTTCCACAACATCATATGTCACATGGTTTTCCCTGGGGTATGCCTTTGAACTTTAGGCTTGAAGGTTATGAGCCTGCTGCTGAGATTCATGTTGTGCAACCAGTTATGACTATTTTTATCTTCATGTGGTCTATATTGTTCTGCATGCTGATGAGTTCGTGTATCATGATGCGCCAAGTGAAAGCATTGGTGTTTACAAGAGAATGGTTGAATTCCACGATCAATTCATGGAAATGCATAAATAGATCCAAGCTATGAGGGGAAATAAGATATTTGGGAAGAGTACCCATGAACTATGTATTGTGTCTAATGTGAAGATACCTGCAAAATTCAAGGTCCCAGACTTTGATAAGTACAAAGGCTACTCTTTCCCTCGAATCCATCTTGTGTTGTATGCTAGGAAGATGTATACTAAGACTGATAACCATCAACTTTTAATCCAGTATTATCAAGATAGTCTTACAGGTACATCTCTTAAGTGGTATATTGGATTATATAGCACTCATATTCATACTTTTACTGACTTGGATGAAGCATTTATCCTTTAATATAAGTATAATGTCGATCTGGTGCCTGCCAGGGATCAACTCAGTGCCATGTCTAAAAAAGATAAAGAAACTATCAAGGAGTACGCCCGAAGGTGGCATGAGATTGCTAAGCAGATGAGTCTTTTCCTAGAGGAAAAATAAATAACTAAGCTCTTTTTGAAAACTTTGAGCCCCTTTTATTAAGAAAGGGCGGTGGCTAACACACCTAGTTATTTTACCTAGATGGTTAATATGTGAATTCATCTTGAAGAGGGAGTCTGAGAGGTACGTTTGACTAAAGAAGGTAGTTCTTCCAATGGTTCGAAGAAGTGTGGAAGTGGTTTTTCTAAGAAAAAAGAATTTAATATTAATATTGTATCTCAGGAAAAAGCATAGGAATCCTAGAGGGAGGAATAATTGAAATTCTGGAACACACATAAAAGATGTCAAGACTGATGTCTCAACGTGCAAGCAATTTCACGACAAATGTTATAACATCTACTGACAGAACAACAAGAATAACAACAATACAAAAACATAACTTGCATAAAGATAAAGAACATATTGATATGTTAACCCCGTTCGGTGCAACTCACCTATATCGGGGCTACCAAGCCAAGAAGAAAATCCACTATCAGTGGTAATAGTTCAAAGCTAAACTCCCCCTTTTACAACTTCTTGCCTAATCCTTACCCATTGCAACTTCTACCTAGGCCCCTCCTAGATATGAGAAATCTCCATCTCACCTCCAATCACCGCAGTGATAAAAACCACCCCCAGTCACAGGGAATGTCTCAAGAAACCAAAAAGGAAGAACACACTTCCAAATTACAAATACTAGGAGCTTCTTAAAAGCTTCCTCAAAGAACAATACACAAATGTTGCCTACGGGCTTCGAGGAGAACAATAGCTTGATGAACAAGCAACAATCAGTCAACTCTAATGTATCAAAGATATATAAGGACATACAAAAACAAAATGATAACCTAAGGAATTATCAAACCCTAAACCCTTATTTTTCATAAGGTTTTACAATAAAAACTATGCTTAAAATCTAGGTCTTGGATGACTCCTTATATTAGCTTCTATAGTTGGGCTTGGATTGGCTTGGATTCTTTAATCAATTCCAGTCTCCAGCTGATAAATCTCCGTAGAATATTCTCCATAAAATTAGAAACAATCTTCATAAAAATTTTCCTAAAAGTTCTCCATCGATCCTTTTTAGTAACCAGTCAAATCTGCACTTGTTTCTAAACAAATACTTGATTGGCCTGCGCCTGTAATGAGTACAGAATATTCCAGATACTCATATATTCTAATTAAATCTTCAAGGACAAATATCCAGCACACTGTCAAGATGTTCTATTGTAACATGTTACAACATCTGCTGGAACATCTGTCAAATAATGCACCTGCAGAATCGGTTGTAACTGCTGGTCCAGATGTTATGACATTGTCTTCAACATCTAGTAGAAAAACTTGTAACAGCTAGAACTGCTATGACAATTGATAAAGATGTTGTACCATCTTACTCAACATCAACATCGAATCATGTTTAGAACCTTGCTTAGCCAAAATATAGCCAACCATAAAAACATGGAACTAACAATAATCATCTGCATGTGGTGTTTATCGCACATATTATTAATCACGCTCCTGTTTCTCAGGCAAATCCTAACTATCAACCTCAATTCCAATAAAAATGTGTTCATCATCAATATAATTAGCATAATCATGTTTAGAAGAAGATGTGGTTTGACCCAATTCATGTGGCATATGCTGAACTGTTCGTTGCTTTAGTGTAGAAGAATCGTGTGCAAACTGGGTCTCCACATGTCATTCTAAAGGATCTTACTTGGTGGTACTAGGCTGACCAATTTTGTGCATACTTTTGTACCCCAAAATTTCCCCTCTCATTTCACTCAAGACATGCCCATTAAGATCCCCTCACTTGTCCTAGGATGAACAAGAATTGACTAGACAAATTCTCCTCCTACGGCATGAATCTCAAATTAGGGTTTCAATTTCAAGAAATATGTATGAGTCCAAAGGATCCTAAAGGTTCTCCACTGTCCTGATATGTCCTCAAGATCATCCATGCCAAATTTCATGCCTCAAGCAATAAGTTTGCTTAGTCAATTGCTCAAATGTCTATAAATCAATTATACTAGGTCAAAATCAACTGTGGCCCAAACACAGTCAAACTTCAAGATTTTTGGTCAACATCAATATTTTTAAGTATTATCCATCATTTGATCAAGGGTTGATCATGATTCCTCAAGAAATGCTCCTAACTCATCAAAAGTCAAAAATGGCAAATTAGGGTTTCTTTAGGAAAAGTCAACCAAACTTTGACCAAGCATAACTTTCTCATAATTTATCAGAAATTTTACAACCAAGGCTCATTTTAAAGAGAATCCAATTCCCTATAACTTCTCTTCATACCTCAAGTCCAAGAAATGCCTCAATCAAAAGATACAAGTTCATACATTATAGGTCCTTTCAAAAAGTCAACAAAACACCTTTTTGGTCAAAGCTCCTTACATGAACATGGAAGATCCAATTGAGATGAAAACAAAAATGTTGTTTAGAGGACATCCTAAGATCTCTAAAAAGTCCAAGAACACCCTCTTAGGGTTAAAAATGAGAGAGATATGCATTGCTAAAGTTGACCAATTTTTGGAAATATGCATGAAGCAAATAATGACCAAACTTGAATTTTTTCCAAAGGGGCCCATGTTTTCATGCATGAAACTTATTTCTAACATGGCCCACGACCCCTGAGCTCAATCATACATTATTTCATTTTTTTTATTTTTATTTTTTTTATTTTTTACTCATTAAAATCAAAATAAATCAAATAAAATAGTGAAATAATAAAATAAAATTCAAGATTTGTTTTTATGACCATGTAATGAGTCTAGAATCAGTTGGAAAATCAAATATTTCGTGCAAGGGATGATTGGAACAAAAAGAGCATGATTTGGACTATTTTAGAAACTTAAAATATCCATGACAAATCAAATATTTTTTCCATAATTCTTCAAGATTGCACCCAGATTTGTTAACCTAATTCGTTCCATTATTCATAACAAAACCTGATCAGAAAAAGGAGGATTGGCCGCACGAAATACACATTAGAAGCTCCATTTTTTTGAAAAAAAGTGACCATCGAATTTTTGATTACAGAGAGATTCAAAGGCTGTGGAGGTTGGCAATCGATTCCTGGGAACATTTGGAGGCTAAGAGGATCATTCTCACGCGTCAAAGCCTCCATAACCAGCATCCATACCATCACAGTTTATTCATGATATTTTAAATTCATTTTTTATCATATACGCGTTATAAATAAGTTTTGAATATGCATTCATGTTTGTATGCGTATTTAGATGGTGTTTGAATGATCAATCGTTGCTTTTGATGCATATTTGACTGATTGCCATTGTTAGGGTTTTGAGGTCTGTTTTAGGGTTTTACAATATAGGTGAAATTGAGCCAAAAGAAGAACACCATTGTATTCACGAGATCAAACCCAGTTGATCTATGTATTTACATTAAATTTATATTTCCTGTGGTGAATTTTGGAAATATGCAGGTCCTTTAGTGACGACCATGTCTGTAGGTAAAAGTCTTCTAGGCTAAAACGACAGCCACTGAAGAAGATGATGGCGTGGCGTCTCAAGTGTGGTCCGTTTGAAATTGCGTGTGTTTTGTCTTATATACTGACCCTTTATTGCATATATAATATCATGTTTGTTTTATGTAATGAATGTGAAGTTAGCTCAGATGACAAGGCTGGAGGGACTTAAGGCACGCGCGTGTGGGAGGCCAGGGGTTCGACCCCTGCCTCCTGCATATTATCTTTCCTAATGTTTCTTCTAGATCCAGTATGTTTGCTTGCCCATGTGTACACATTGCACCATCAACTCATGCCATCAGATCTGCATGGCGCCAGATCCAACGCTCCCAACAGGCAGTCCCCACCACGGACCTCCAAGAGGCAACATCACCAGATCCACACGCTGACTATGGGCTCACACTTTCTGGGCCTTGGACAAGAGTTTCATATTGCAACCCCAATTTGGTTTCACACCCCCTCAGGCTTATTTCTCAATTTCTCCTTTTATTATTTATTTATTTAATTTCTTTGTTTTTTAATTTATTTCAGAAAAATGATTTTTTTATTTAATCATAAAAATCAATGAAATCAAAAAAATAGGATTCAGGTTTATTTATTAAAAATTAATTTTGTAAATTAATTTAATGTAAATATTTTGATATGTTTCTTTAAAATAAAATCAATTAGAATCTAGGTTTAATTGCAAAAATCTTTTTTTCTTCAAAAATATTAGTTTTTTTATTCAGAATTAATTTTTCTTATTAATAATTTCTCCAATTAATTATCTTAATTTATTTTAATTTATTTTCATTAATTAAAATTAATTAGAAGATTAGGTTAAATTTCAAACATTTTTCATAAAAATCCCAAAAAATATTTTCAATGAGCAAATTAGATTTTTTAGGGTTTTGAATTTCTTTCCAGTTTTGATTCTCGCGCGTTATTATTTTGCCGTTCGATTACTCTTTTTTATTATTGATATAATTGCGCCCAGTTTGTAATAGTTTAATTAGGGTTTATAATTTCCGTACTTTACTTTTCAGTCGTTAATTATGAAATTGCACCAAAGCCTTGTAATAGTTAGGAACTTTATTTTTTTCCGCAATTTATTTTCCCGCATGATAAAATGCTTAGATGTATGCTAATAGGATTGTATGAAAGATAACGATTAATTGAACATAGATGACCCTAAATGCACAAGATAAATAAAAAGAATCAAGCACACTTGCACATGCTCACCCCTAGAGTATCTCCCACTTTGGTTGCCTTCGAATACGGTCACAATTCTCGATACGTGAGAATCCTTAGTGTCTGTCCTTGAGTCTAAGAGATCACTAGTACCTCGATGACCCTCTCGACTGTTGCCTCGGATAAAAAGTGATCTTATGACTTTAGGACAATTACTAAGAGTTTTTTCCAGTTTGCCTTTAAGTTACCGTACGTCCCTTTTGATAATCCCTCAAACATCCAACGACTAGGGCTACCTACCCACTAATAGTAGGATAACACTGTCTAAAGGATAGGAGGAAAAGAACAAACCTTTTTTTTCGAGTGGGTAGATAACTGTTGGGTACTTGCTAAAACAATTCTTTTTACACACTACACTTTCAAACACTTTTCAAACAAAGTTTTCGAAACACTTTATCAGACTCTTGAGGATTAATACAACGGTTATCATAAAGCGAATCGCCGCGCTAATGCATTTTCAAAACAATTTTCAAAACACACAAACACAAACAATTTTCCAAAATGATCAAGTACCTAAGAGCCCGTGGAAAACCACAGATGGAAAGGGTGATAACACCTCCCCTTTCCATAATCTACCCCCCTTACTCAGAAAATCTCGAAAAAGGTCTTTTTCTGTTCTTTTCACCCTTTCCTTTGTTGGATAAAATAAAAGTTGATGGAAACTCTTGCTTACTGCAGCATTTGTGAATACAAATGCAAAACCAGTATAAACAGTCGGTTCTGCCACCGCATCACAGAACTGGCGACTCTGCTGTGGAAAATTATAAAGTGGGGTTTATCTTAGGGTCTAGATCATTTTGAAATTGCTTTCTATGTTTGCTTAGACTGTTTTATCTTTGAGGGTTTGTTGGGGTATTCTTGTAAAGATCCTATACCTGGATCTGGGGCATCTTTTTTGGTAAACAGCAATAGATCGTGGAGACTGTACGGTCTATACCAATATGGTTAAAGCGATAACTGTGTTAGTGTGACACCTTAGTAGGTACCAGTATCCCTTGTATTGAATCGAGGAGAATACGGGGCCTCCGCGTGGTGTCGTGAAGCACTAACGAACCTTAGAACCTTAGTTGAACAAACTTAGCCATTAAAAAGTAGTGAGATAGTCGGCCTCGATGTAAATCTGGGAATCGGTTGATACTCGATACTACACTCATTGAGATCAGAATTTCGGGATGTTTCGGTGGCAAGAAAAGATTGTTAAACTGAAATAATACCGATAAAAAAAGATCAGTGATATTGAGACTCCTTAGAACCCGATTACTATTTCTAGGACAGGTTTGAAACCAACTAAACTTCAAGAGGGTATTTACCTATAAACCCCATGCAAGCCTAAACCTAAGGTCTTGTATGCTTTTCTTGTGTGTGATTAATTTCCTTAAACATGACATCATGCATCATAAACATTCATTCTTCATTACACTAACCGTTTCAAGGATTAGGAGAATTTATCTTTGTTCTGTTTTGTAGATCATGGCTTCCGCTCGTAGAAATACCATCTGAATCAGCTTTGTGAGAATACATCTTCAACTCAAAGAGCTAGTATTCAGGGTTTTCGAGACTTCTTGATTCACCAAGAACTTTGGTAGACTCCTCAATCTGGTTACCTCAGGTTTTGATGAGAAGATGATGAGTGTGCTCTTTCAATTCTTTGACCCTAAGCACCATTGCTTCATCTTTCCAGACTATCAGTTGGTAACCACCATGGAAGAGTTCTCTCAGATATTGGGTATACCTATTTTAGATCAGTTTTCTTTCGCAAATTTGGAAGAAGCTCCAAAGTCGGAGATCATTGCAACAGCTTTACACCTGAAACGGTCTGACGTTGTATCCAATTGGGAAATAAGAAGCGGAGTTAAGGGTTTTCTAGCCGAGTTCCTAATAGAGAAGGCTCAGCTGTTTTGGGATGACTTGGACTTCCAGGATTTTGAGGAGCTCTTGGCCCTTCTCATCTATGGGTTAGTATTGTTCCCTAATTCAGACTTACTCATAGATGTGAATGCTATCAAGGTCTTCCTTTCTCGCAACCCTGTGCCCACTTTACTCAGAGATATCTAGCATACCTTCCACACTCGTACCAAAAAGAAAAGAGGAATTCTTATGTGTTGTGTGCCATTGCTTTCGAGGTTGTTTATTTCTCACCTCCCTAAAATAGTACTGAAGAATGAAGAAGCTTTGACCTAGTTGTAAAAGATAATGTCACTTTCTTACGCGGATATTCTCTAGTATTCCCGATCTATGGGAGATATTTATATTATTGAGCACTAAGGGAAATTCCATAATGTCCCACTAATTGGCATTAGGGGAGGCATAAATGTAAAATCAAGCTTCACAAATAAGCTTTTGTTTTGATGAAGACAAACCATGGCTAACAAAGAAGGCAAAGATTTATGATCAAGCTCATAGCATCTAAGGATAATATCTTCAGTTCAAAGCTCTCAACAACTTTAAAGGTATAATAATATATTATCTACTTTGATCTTAAAATATAGATGCTCAAAAATGAAAAAGAAATGTTTAAAAATCATTACTCAAGCTTTTCAAAGATAAAATTTCATTTTTCTCTTGCATGCAATCGATTTACATTTTAGTGCAATCGATTGCACACTTCAAACTTTCAGATCTTTTGCTTCTGTTTCTCTGTGCAATCGATTTACATTGCTTATGCAATCGATTGCATACTTATATTTTCAAAACGTTTGCTTCTGTTTCTCAGTGCAATCGATTTACATTGCTAGTGCAATCGATTGCACTCACTTACTTTTTGCTACTAACTTTGCATGCAATCGATTTGCATTGATAATGCAATCGATTGCACTCTTAAAGATTTTGAAAAAATAGCTGTTGAAACCTTGTGCAATCGACTTACACAAAGAGTGCAATCGATTGCATGTTGCACGATTTTGAAAAACAACAGCTTTTTACATGCCTGTTCATCATGCCTTTTCATTGTATCTTTTCACTCAATCTTGGCATTTATTCATGATACATTTTCAGAACTTCATGATGTTTCAAAAGGGTGTTATAAACATATAAATAATCATTTTCAAAATAATTTTAAAAAAAAAATAGATCTAACACCTCTTCCATAAATATTTTCTGAAATTTCAAAATACAAACTCAAGCATTCCTTCATTTTCATGCATAAGTTTTCTGCACATTTTCATACATTAACAAACAGAAAACTTTGAGCAAATATATCTTGAGTCATTGTACAATAGTATTATTGGAAGAGAAGATCATACATTGTTAAATCACTCTAAGTGATCAATATTACTCTACTCACTCAAACTCAAAAATTGATATTTACTTACTTATTTTTCCAGGATTGTTGGAAATAAGTTTAAGTGTTTTGTTGAAATCTTGTCTTTTCAAAGTTGTTGGATACAAGTGTAGTTACTTTGAGAAGATTATTCTCATAGATAACTTAGTGAAAATCCAAGAGGATTATTCTTGGTCCAGGAGGATTGTTCTTGGTTGTTTGGTAGTTCTTGTTTAAGTTTGCCACAATAAGGAAATCTCTTTCATGTTGAAAGGGGACTGGAGTACTCTCGGACTGTGAGGGGAACCAGGATATTTCACACGTGTCTCTTTATTTTTCTGCATTTTTTAATCTTTCCTAGACTCACTTTTAACCAGAAAAATAAGAACCATCATCACTTAAAAACCAGAATTTTTAAAGTACCTAATTCACCCCCCCCCCTCTTAGGCGCACTTCGTACTTACAATTGGTATCAGAGCAGGTTATAGGTAACCTGCTCCTAAAAGATCCATAATGGCTTCCGCAAATCAAAATCTCGTTTTCAGAGATGGTGGTAGTAACAACAAGCCTCCTCTATTTTGTGGTGAATATTTTGACTTCTGGAAAATACGCATGAAGGCACATCTAGAAGCACAAGGAGAAAAAATATGGGATGCCGTCGAAAATGGTCCATTTATCCCTATAACGGTAATCAATGGTGTTGGCTCATCAAAGCCTAAAACTGCATGGGATGATGATGATAAGAAGAAAGTTCTCTATGACAAAAAGGCAATAAACCTTCTTCAAGGTGCACTTAGCATGGACGAATTCTTCCGTGTCTCGGCATGCAAAACAACAAAAGAAATATGGGATACCTTGGTAAAAACTCATGAAGGAACGGTTGAAGTAAAAAGATCAAGACTAAATACCCTAAGTCAAGAATACGAATTATTTCGAATGCAGCCCGGAGAAACCATT
Source organism: Vicia faba (assembly GCA_948472305.1). Taxonomy (NCBI): domain Eukaryota; kingdom Viridiplantae; phylum Streptophyta; class Magnoliopsida; order Fabales; family Fabaceae; genus Vicia; species Vicia faba. The sequence continues at coordinate 265,446,657 of OX451740.1, forward strand.
CTTGACTTACAAAAGATATTTGTGCACTTGACAAATCATCTAAGTGCTCTTGGTAAAACTTTGACGAATGATGAATTGAATCTGAAAGTACTTAGGTCCTTAACTAGGGAATGGCAACCAAAGGTAACGGAAATTTCAGAAAAGAAAAGTCTCTCCAACATGACATCCGCGACATTATTTGGAAAACTTCAAGAATACGAAACGGAACTCGGAAGACTTGAAAAGCATGAAAATCAAGAGAAGAAATCCAAGAATATTGCTTTGAAGATAGACTCCAAGTAAGTTGAAAAGGAAAACAATCCGGAAGAAGATGAAAACTTCATGCTTCTTGTTAAAAGGCTTGGTAAGTTCTTCGGTAGAAATGACAAACCTTTTTCTCATTCAAAAGGAAAGAAAAAATTTCAGAAAAAGGAAGTCTCCACATCAACACAAGAAATCACATGTTATGAATGTGGTAAGCAAGGTCATATCAAGCCGGATTGTCCAAAACTCTCCAAGAAAAGGTGGCTTCAAAAGCAAGAAGGGATTCAAGAACAAAAAGGCTTATGTCGCATGGGAGGACAATGAAATAAGTTCCTCATCCGATTCCGATAGTGATGAAAGTGCAAATCTAGAATTGATGGCCTCACACCATTCCGATGATGAAGACAATGAGGTTAGTAATGAATTTTCTCTTTTTGATAGTGATGCACAAGGTGTTATAGATGAACTATTGAATGAATGCAAAATTCTGTATAAAACCATTTCATCACAAAAGAAACAAATTTCATCCTTAGAAGAAAAATGTGTTTCAATGGAAAAAGATTTCAAAGAAGAAAAACAAAAATCAAGTGATGAACAAAAACAGAATTTTGTATGCAAAAATTATGACTCACTCTCTTTCCAAATTGTCCAATTAAAAAGAGTCATTGAAAGATATGAAAAAGGCCAAATTGGATTGGAAGGTGTTCTTAGCAAACAAAGATACTCCAATGATAAAAGTGGACTTGGATATTCAAAATTTTCAAAACCAAGTTCTAACAAAACTATCTTTGTTAAGGCTAGTGATCAATCACCCAAAGAGAAAGTGAACAAACCTAAAATAGTTCATCACTATCCTAAAAAGAAAACATTTTCTAAGAAGAAATCTTATCCTTCTAGATATAGAAGTAACTTTGAACCTACTTGTTTTTATTGTGGTATTAAAGGCCATACACCTAATGCTTGCTATGTTAGAAAATTCAGTGTGGCATGTGGGCATTATGTATGGGTAAAGAAAGGCACTAATTATGAAGGAACCAAAGCAACTTGGGTACCAAAGAAAACCTAATTTGTTTTGCAAGTATGCTTGAAGACCACATGCAATCTTTGGTATCTTGATAGTGGTTGTTCAAAGCATATGACAAGAGACATAAACCAATTTTTACATCTAGCGCTAAAGGCCAAGGGTTTTGTCACTTATGGAGACAATAATAAGGGAAGAATCCTAGGCAAAGGCAAAGTTGGTGCTCCACCTTTCACATCCATTGAAGATGTTCTTTATGTTGAAGGACTAAAGCACAATCTTCTAAGTATTAGCCAACTTTGTGACAAAGGCTTCAAAATCAAGTTCACCAAGGATGAATGTTTGATAGAAGACGAAGTCACTCATGTGGTTATACTTAAAGGTAAAAGAATCAATAATATATTCATGATTTCCCTTGATGTTCCATCTTTGAAGATTAAATGTATCATGGCGAACAATGATGATTCATGGATTTGGCACAAAAGAATTGCTCATATTCATATGGAACACTTGAATAAATTAATCAAGCATGATCTTGTCATTGGTTTGCCTAAGAAACATTTCTTCAAAGATAGACTATGTGATTCTTGTCAAAAAGGGAAACAAACTAGATCAACTTTCAAATCTAAGAATGTGGTGTCCACTACAAGGCCACTACAATTGTTACATATGGATCTATTTGGTCCAGCGAGAACAAGGAGTTTCGGAGGTAATGTGTATGATTTGGTTATTGTTGACGATTTCTCTAGATATACTTGGACATTCTTTTTAGTGTAGAAAAGTGATGCATTCAAGGCATTCAATAAGTATGCTAAACAAATTCATAATGAGAAGTCTCTAACAATTGCCTCAATAAGTAGTGACCATGGCGGAGAATTCCAAAATGCTCTATTTGAAGAATTCTGTGGAGAACATGGAATATCTCACAACTTCTCGACACCAAGGACTCCGCAACAAAATGGAGTGGTTGAAAGAAAGAATAGGTCTCTTGTGGAACTTGCAAGAACAATGCTTAGCGACTCAAATCTTCCAAAATACTTTTGGGCGGATGCGGTGAGCACGACGTGTTTTGTTAGCAATAGAGTTAACATTAGACCAATCTTAAAGAAAACTCCATATGAACTCTTCAAAGGGAGAAAACCAAACATTGCTTTCTTTCATATCTTCGGGTGCAAATGCTTTGTCCTAAACAATGACAAAGATAATCTGAGTAAGTTTGATGAGAAATCCGATGAAGTTATTTTTCTTGGTTACTCACTCTCTAGTAAAGCATATAGAATATACAACAAAAGAACCTTGACTATTGAAGAATATATGCATGTTTCTTTTGATGAAACTAACCCCTCCAAGGAGGATAATATTGTTTGTGATAATGATGATGAATTTTTAGAAGGTCCTCAAGAAAATTCTTCCAAGGATCAACCCATTCAACTCGAAGAATCACCTCAACAAGAATCAAATCTCAATGATCTACCAAAAGAATGGAGAACTCATAGAGATCATCCTATTGATAAACTAATTGGTGATATAAGTCAAGGCGTGTCTACAAGATTAAATCTCAAGGATGCTTGCCTAAACATGGCGTTTGTCTTTCAAATTGAACCTTCCAAAGTTGATGAAGCCTTAGGCGATGACCAATGGATTATAGCTATGCAAGAAGAATTAAATCAATTTGAAAGGAATCAAGTTTGGGAACTCGTCCCTAGGCCAAGAAACAAACACATTATTGGAAAAAGATGGGTGTTCAAAAAAAAACTTGACGAGAGTGGAATAATTTTTTGCAACAAAGAAAGATTGGTAGAACAAGGCTACAATCAAGAAGAAGGAATAGACTTTGAAGAAACTTTCGCTCTTGTTGCAAGGTTAGAAGTTATTCGTCTCTTACTTGCCTATGCTTGTTCATTAAATTTTTATCTTTTCCAAATGGATGTCAAAAGCGCATTCTTGAATGGATATATCACTGAAGAAGTCTATGTTAAGCAACCCCCGGGGTTCGAGGACTTCAAGAATCCATCTCATGTATTTAAGTTGAGAAAAGCTATCTATGGACTAAAACAAGCACCAAGGGCATGGTATGACCATTTAAGCAACTTCTTATGCGAAAAAGGTTTCGAAAAAGGCAAAGTTGACAAGACTCTATTTATCAAGAAAATCAAAGACGACACTTTGCTAGCATAAGTCTATGTTGATGACATCATCTTCGGTTCTTCAAATCAAGAAATGTGTGAAGAATTCTCATCAATGATTCAAGGAGAATTTGAAATGTCCATGATGGGTAAAATGAACTATTTTCTTAGACTTCAAATCAAACAACTAAAAGATGGCATCTTCATCAACCAATCCAAATATTGCAAGGAACTCTTGAAAAGGTTTGACATGGATAACTGTAAGGAAATGTCTACACCAATGGGTTCTAGTTCCTATGTTGATCAAGATGAATTAGGTATTTACATCGACATCACTAAATATCGAGTTATGATTGGCTCCTTATTGTATTTGACGGAAAGCCGTCCTGACATAATGTTTAGTGTTTGTCTCTGTGCCCGCTTTCAAGCTAGCCCAAAGGAATCTCATCTTACAGCGGTAAAGAGGATCGTGAAGTATCTCAAAGGAACAACAAATGTCGGATTGTGGTATCCTAAAGGTAGTGTCTGCAACTTAATTGGTTATTCTGACGCGGATTATGCAGGGTGTAAAACAGATAGAAAGAGCACAAGTGGTACTTGTCACATTCTTGGTAATGCATTAGTATCATGGGCCTGCAAGAAATAAGCTTGTGTTGCTCTAATCACGGCCGAAGCTGAATATATAGCAGCGGGTAGTAGTTGCGCTCAAATTTTGTGGCTAAAACAACAACTTCGTGACTACAGACTCGTTCTAGGGTGCATTCCTCTAAGATGCGACAACACCAGTGCAATTAACATTACAAAGAATCCCGTCATGCATTCAAGAACTAAACACATAGACATTCGACATCATTTCCTCCGTGATCATGTTCTTCAAGGAGATGTCGAGGTAACCTTTGTAGATACTCATAATTAGCTTGCCAATATCTTCACCAAACCTTTGGCAAAAGAACCTTTCTACAAAATTCGTCGAGAGCTCGGCATACTTGACGAACGCGACTTATAAGGTGAATTCTACCCTTGATATAACTCTTATATATGTTTTATACATGCTATATGATAATATATGCAATATGGTATTTATCTTTAAGAAAAATTTGGTTTTGGACAATTTTTGTTGATGCAAATTGATTGCACAAAGAGTGTCAATCGATTGCTCACTGTATTTTCAATTTTGTCCATTCTGGTTCATGTACAAATCGATTGCACCTTCAATGCAAATCGATTGCACTTTGTACATTTTTGTTTAATTTTGATTATGTTTGTGTGCAAATCGATTGCACATGGTATGCCAATCGATTGCACGTACTGCAATTTGCTTTTATGACAGAAAAATTATGTTGGTCAGAATTCCTCTCTCATATTCCCAAGTAAAATACACTTTAATTCAAATAACTCATTCCCTACCTACCCAAATCATTTCCAAATCTCAGCTCACAAACACCTTTCTCTCTCACAAAACGTAAAAACCCCAAAACCCTAAAACTCCATATCCATGGCTTCAAAACAAAAGAGAAAGGCTTCAGTTTCAGAAAAAGGGAAGAAGAAGTTTGATTCAACATCCAATCCATTGCTTTCAACTCTCACCGAAGAGCAAGAAGCCAGATTTATCAAAGACTTTCAAAGGAAAATAGTATCCAACCCCAAATATGGTATACTATCCTCCTTTCCTCAATAATTCTTTTCCTTTCAAAATGGTCTAGCTGCTTATGGTCTAGAACCCTTAATTTCTTCGTTCGGTCTATACTACCCAGATTTGGTAAGAATGTTTTTCAACAATCTAACACCCCACAAAGGCAAAATAGTCATATATGTGTTGGGCACTCATATCTCTCTAACTCCTCAGGTTGTTGGTGAGATCCTTCATATTCCTTTCATTGGAAGTTCCCTATATGATCCTGAAAACGAGATATGGGATGACTACCGGAAAAAGGAGTTCTTTTACAGCATTGGGCGGTTAAGTGAAGCTGAATTTCGCGCCAAATGGATTTGTGGTCTTGGCGGAGTAATTCCATCCAGAGACTCCTGGAGTACGGGTAACCTCCATATAGACGATCGCTTAAATAATTATTTTCTGGTCTATATCATGTTTCCAAGAGCTGGAAACCACTGCATTGTTACCAACTTCGAAATGCAGCTTATTTATGCAAGGAAGAAATGGGTAAGTGTAAACTGGGAAAGGATGATCATGGTGCATATGCTGAGAGTGGATGCAAACTCTAAATTTCTTCCATATGCTTATTTTGTCACTTTGATTATGGAGGAATTTGGTGTGCATTTTGCTGGGTTTGAAAAGGTGAATATGGATCCTAATCTAAACAAAATTTCCATTAAGAATGTTGACTCCAGAATGGGCGTGCATTACAATCCAGAGACAAAGACCATCACCTACATTGGTGAAGATGTTGTTGGCGATGAAGGAAATGACGAAGAAGTCGAAGGCGGTGAAGCTGGATTATATATCTCAATAGTTTGCTTCCATGAACACCAACATCAATAATCAATGGAGTGTGATCAATGATTCCACTACAACCCGGATTAATGACTTTCGCACGGATGTGAATCAACAATTTTTGTACCTATACTCTCATCTTCATATCCCACCATACGATCCAAATAATCCAGCTGCACCTCCTCAACACTATACAGAACCCCCACTTCAACAACAATTCCCGAATCAAGGCTCATGGTCTTATAACCATCCAGACATGCATCACCCTTAATGTTCTGGCTAACTGTCTTTCTGTTATGTTATTGTCTTGCTATTCAATGTTTTGTTTGTTCAAATTTCTGTATAATTCTTAAACAATTTGTGTTACTATTTTAATTTTAAAATTTTCTCAATATATTGCTCTATTATTATTTGCTTTAGGCATCTTTCCCTTCTTTTTGATAATGTCAAAGGTGGAGAAAGATGTGTGGTACTTTATGCTTGTATTTTCTGTGTCTTAATTTTTAAGGTACTCTCCAATCAAGATGAAGAAACACATAGGATTTCAACCCTCTCCTACATAGGGGGAGTTTTTCATCTTAGGGGGAGAAGCTCTTCCAGAAAGTACATCGAATAAAGCAAGATTGTTTGTCATCATCAAAAAGGGGGAGAATGTAAAATCAAGCTTCACAAATAAGCTTTTGTTTTGATGAAGACAAACCATGGCTAACAAAGAAGGCAAAGATTTATGATCAAGCTAATAGCATCTAAGGATAATATCTTCAGTTCAAAGCTCTCAACAACTTTAAAGGTATAATAATATTATCTACTTTGATCTTAAGATATAGATGCTCAAAAATGAAAAAGAAATGTTGAAAAATCATTACTCAAGCTTTTCAAAGATAAAATTTCATTTTTCTCTTGCATGCAATCGATTTACATTTTAGTGCAATCGATTGCACACTTTAAACTTTCAGATCTTTTGCTTCTGTTTCTCTGTGCAATCGATTTACATTGCTTATGCAATCTATTGCATACTTATATTTTCAAAATGTTTGCTTCTATTTCTTAGTGCAATCGATTTACATTGCTAGTGCAATTTATTGCACTCACTTACTTTTTGCTACTGACTTTGCATGCAATCGATTTGCATTGATAATCCAATTGATTGCACTCTTAAAGATTTTGAAAAAGTAGCTGTTGAAACCTTGTGTAATCGACTTACACAAAGGGTGCAATCGATTGCATGCTGCACGATTTTGAAAAACAACAGCTTTTTACATGCCTGTTCATCATGCCTTTTCATTATATCTTTTCACTCAATCTTGGCATTTGTTCATGATACATTTTCAGAACTTCCTGATGTTTTAAAAGGGTGTTATGAACATATAAATAATCATTTTCAAAATCATTTTTAGAAAAAAATAGATCTAACACCTCTTCCATAAATATTTTCTGAAATTTCAAAATACAAACTCAAGCATTCCTTCATTTTCATGCATAAGTTTTCTGCACATTTTCATACATTAACAAACAGAAAACTTTGAGCAAATATATCTTGATTCATTGTACAATAGTATTATAGGAAGAGAAGATCATACATTGTTAAATCACTCTAAGTGATCAATATTACTCTACTCACTCAAACTCAAAAATTGATATTTACTTACTTATATTTCCAGGACTGTTGGAAATAAGTTTAAGTGTTTTGTTGAAATCTTGTCTTTCCAAAGTTGTTGGATACAAGTGTAGTTACTTTGAGAGGATTGTTCTCATAGATAACTTAGTGAAAATCCAAGAGGATTGTTCTTGGTCCAAGAGGATTGTTCTTGGTTGTTTGTTATTTCTTGTTTAAGTTTGCCACAATAAGGAAATCTCTTTCATGTTGAAAGGGGACTGGAGTACTCTCGGACTGTGAGGGGAACCAGGATATTTCGTCCGTGTCTCTTTATTTTTTTGCATTTTTTAAGCTTTCCTAAACTCACTTTTAACCAGAAAAATAAGAACCATCATCACTAAAAAACAATAATTTTTAAAGTACCTAATTCACCCCCCCCCCCCCCCCCTCTTAGGCGCACTTCGTACTTACAATAATCTATAATCCTTCTTTGGCTCTGCGAAAATTTTGTTACGCTCGAAGGGATGGTCCTCACGAGATGCTTATCCAGAGCGTTGTGTTTAACTATGGGGATGATGTTCAAGGGTATCACCAGAGGTTCATACGAGCTTGGGGCATGGTAAACATATTTGACATCAAGACTTTGAGGATGAAGACTTCCATCCCTGTGGAACCTTATCTCCAATGGGTATGAGCTCATGCTCAGAACCTTATGATTCCATATATATCCATCTTACCAGTGATTGTGGAGCCCATTTCTGAAGGGGATATTCCCTACACGGTTCTTCATCCTGATATGCCCACTGATCACGAAGAACTGCAGAGATCTTAGATTCAGCTGAAGAAAGAGCGGGATACCTATAGAGACCATTTATATTCCCATGAGAGGAAAGCTTTAGAGCTCACGAAGCAACTTCATGAGGAAAGAGGTCTTAATGTTTATTTCGGCGCGAAGAGGAAGCGCCCATGGGAACCTGATTTTTTTTTAGTTTTTAGAATCTTCAATTGAAATGCCTAAAAGGCAATTGTATTTTGAATTCTACTAATAAAATCTTTGTTTAATTTTGGTTCGCAAATTTAAATTCCCCGAAATTCTTGAAATCATTGCATACAAGTATCATACATATCATTGCATAAACAGGTTTCATAATAGGTTTCTCATCTTCTTCGCTGTTTATTTAAGCAATAAAGAAATGGCTCTCGAACAGACAGTGAAGGATCTACAAACTCAAAATTCTCAGTTTCAACAAATGATCATGGGTCTGGCCAAAGGGCAAGAGGAACTGAAAGCCATGATTATTAAGGACAAGACAAAGAAGCCAAGGAGGAAAGCTGGTGTGGTAAATCTGGGAAGGAGATTCAAAGGACCACTAAGGCAAGTGGTTGAGATGACATCTTCATCAAAAGAAGGAGATAACCAAGAGGGTGAAACAAGAGAGGAAAACCCTAGTCTGGGGGAATCTGATAATAAGACTGGTTACAATGAAGAGCAGTATCCTCCGGCCATCGAAATGTATAAACAGGTGGAAGAGCGTCTGAGTGTAATGGAGATTCAGAAACTGCCTGGGTTGGACTTTGAAAAGTTGGGCTTGGTGTCTGGGATTATCATTCCTCCAAAGTTCAAGGTGCTAGTATTTTCCAAGTACGATTGGGTTTTATGTCCCAGAATGCACCTCTGATCTTATGTGAGGAAGATATAGCCTCACACTGCTGACAGGGACTTATGGGTCCACTTCTTTTAGGATAGTCTATCCGGAACTCAGTTAGATTGGTTCTACCAGTTGGAAAGGACCAACATTCATAATTGGGAAGACCTGGCCGCTAGTTTCTATAAGCAGTATCAGTATATGCAGACCTTGCTCCCACCCGTACTCAACTCCAAAGTAAAGCAGTATCAAGATTATTTTTCTAGCTTAGTCAGATCTTTTCTTCCTTAGCTTTTACTTTATGTGTTAGAATGTTCCCTTAATATCTTGCTTATCTTCTTCAATTTTCAAAACATCTCTCTTTTTTTCAAAAACTTCTTATTTTCTTAAACATAATCCACTTTTAATAAAAACCTTGACTTTTGTTAAGTGCATTTTTAAAACTTTCTTTTTAGAAACCTTGATGTTAAACCTTTGAACCTCCCATGTTTTTTATCTTGTTTGTGATTGTTGCATAATCATGCATCCATGAACACCCTTTTGGACAAGTTTCAAGGAAGTTAGAGATTCTCTTTGCAAACATCACTTGTATTTTGACCATGTATTTTGGAAGGAAGCAAACTCAGAAGTACAGTTTCAAGAATCTTGATTTGAAGGAATTGAGTAAGCTAGGATCTTTAGTTTCTATTCCTGGGTAGTTCAAGGGCAGATATAGAAGACTTTTGGTCTATTTTTGGTACCAACATGAAGAATTGGATTCTTACTACTTTGGTTCAATTTTATGATCCTTTCTATCAGTGTTTCACTTTTGTTGATTATCAGCTTGCACCCATGTTGTAGGAATATTCTTATCTTGTTGGTTTGCTAATTTCTTGTCATACTCCATTTAGTGGTGTAGAGGAGACTCGTAAGTCTCTTATTATTGCTAGTGTTATTCATATGAAGAAAGTTCAGGTTGAGGCAAATCTTGACTCTAAGAGGGAAATTCTTGGATTTCTCAGAAAAATTATATGGGGGAAGTTGCTGTCTTTGCTAGTATGGGTAGCATGGATTATTTTGTGGCTATTCCTGCCTAGCTCTTTTACGGTTTGGTCTTAATCCCTAATGTTGAAAATTTTGTTGATATTAATGCAATTTGTATATTTCTGATTGGAAATCCAATTCCAACCTTTCTAGGAGATGCATATCATTCTATTCATCACATGAACTCTAAGAATGGAGGAATTACTATATGTTGTGCACCTTTACAGTATAAGTGGTTTATTTCTCTTTTGACGTATTGTGCTTCTTTTTAGAATCTTAGAGATAGCTTAAGGTGGTCGCAGAAGATAATGTCTCTCACACATTCTGATATTATTTGGTATAACCATGTTTATGATGGAGTGAATATTATTCATAATTGTGGTGAGTTTCCTAACGTGACTCTTCTTGGTACAAAGGAAGGAATTAACTACAATCCAATTTTACATGTCGTCAACTTGGATTTCCCATGAGAGACAAACCAAACAACATTTTGTTCAGTGGTTTTTTTTTCTAGGAAAGTGATGATAACCAAGTCCTCAAGGAAAAGACCATTGATGCTTGGCATAACATTCACAGAAAAGGAAGAGGAGAGTTAGGGAATAAATATTGTACTTATTTGGAGCCTTATCTTCAATAGGTGTAAGCTGGGGTAATTACTTGCATTATCATCATCAGGAACCTTTGATGTTATCTTCTATAGAGCCTTCTTCCATTCCTTTACCTTATATAGAAGAACTTCAATTTTCTTGGGCGAAGAAAGTAGAAAGGGATTCTTGGAAGAACAGGTTTCAGATATGGAGAAATCAAAGCTGCAAAGGTACTTGAAGGAGAAAAATGAGCTACTTTTCCAGAAGGGTGGAGAAGGGAAAGCAGACAAGAAGAGAAGAGTACAAGAGGAATTATTTTCATCTAGCATTGTGCCATCTCATGATTATTAAGACACCTCACCCTCATCCGGTGCCTGGAAGGGTATTATTGATAAGTTGGTTATGGAAAATGCTCAGATGTAGATGGACTATGAAGTCAAGATCATGAAGCTTAAAAAGATGTTGCGATCTGGTGTTAGGTCTTCTTTAGATGTGGTTTATTTGGACCCTAATATTTAGCGTTCTCTTTCTTTTGTATAGGATTATTGTAACAATGTACTTCAATTGTAATCCTTCCATTATTAATGAAATGAGTTTTTTAAGATATTCTCAAATATGTTCTTTATGATGTTTTTAATTTCTTTATAATTTTCTTAAAGTTCCTTGAAGCTTGGATAAAATAAAAAAGTAAACTCATATTCATTGCATATCATGCATTATATTGCATTTGGTCTTGCTTTTTGGGGTTTTTTTGGAGTCTCATTCCTTTATCTTCTACTTTTTTTCATTCAAGTTGTAGCACCAGTACAATACTCGTGCTAATTATCAAAGGAAGATGGAACATCTTGAACAAGAGAACCGGGAACTATGTGAAGAGGTGACTACTTTGAGGTATGGAATGGAAAGACTAACTTCTTTGGTGGAATGTTTGGTGGCTTCTCAGAATCAGCCATCACCTCCTCCTCCTTATCCTCATGCAGTTCAAACTCAGCCACAAGTTACCGTTATTTTTTAGATCATATCAGTGCCTGTTTCTGTGGCTGTAGTTAGTGTTCCACAACATCATCTGTCACATGGTTTTCCCTGGGGTATTCCTTTGAACTTTAGTCTTGAAGGTTATGAGCCTGCTGCTGAGATTCATGTTGTGCAACCAGTTATGACTATTTTTCTCTTCATGTGGTCTATATTGTTCCACATGATAATGAGCTCGTGTATCATGATGTGCCAAGTGAGATCATTGGTGTTTACAAGAGAATGGTTGAATTCCACGATCAATTCATGGAAATGTAGAAATAGATCCAAGCTATGAGGGGAAATGAGATATTTGGGAAGAGTACCCATGAACTATGTCTTGTGTCTAATGTGAAGATACCTTCAAAATTCAAGGTCCCGGACTTTGATAAGTACCAAGGCTAGTCTTTCCCTCAAATCCATCTTGTGTTGTATGCTAGGAAGTTGTATACTAAGACTGATAACCATCAACTTTTAATCCATTATTATCAAGACAGTCTTACATGCACATCTCTTAAGTGGTATATTGGAGTATATAGCACTCAGATTCATACTTTTAATGACTTGGGTGAAGCATTTTTCCTTTAATATAAGTATAATGTCGATATGGTGCCTGCCAGGGATCAACTCAATGCCATGTCTAAAAAAGATAAAGAAACTATCAAGGAGTACGCCTGAAGGTGGCATGAGATTGTTGAGCAGATGAGTCCTTTCCTAGAGGAAAAAGAAATAACTAAGCTATTTTTGAAAACTTTGAGCCCCTTTTATTAAGAAAGGGTGGTGGCTAGCGCACCTAGTGATTTTACCTAGATGGTTAATATGTGAATGCGTCTTGAGGAGGGAGTCTGAGAGGGACGTTTGACTAAAGAAGGTAGTTCTTCCAGTGGTTCGAAGAAGTTTGGAAGTGGTTTCTCTGAGAAAAAAGAACTTGATGTTAATATTGTATCTCAGGAAAAGCATAGGAATCCTAGAGGGAGGAATAATTGAAATTCTGGAACACACATAAAAGATGTCAAGACTGATATCTCAACGTGCAAGCAATGTCACGACAAATGTTATAACATCTACTGATATAACAACAAGAATAACAACAATATAAAAACAAGACTTGCATAATGATAAAGAACATATTGATATGTTAACCCAGTTTGGTGCAACTCACCTATTTCGGGGCTACCAAGCCAAGAAGAAAATCCACTATCAGTGGTAATAGTTCAAAGCTAAACTCCCCCTTTTACAACTTCTCGCCTTATCCTTACCTATTGCAACTTCTACCTAGGCCCCTCCTAGATATGAGAAATCTCCATCTCACCTCCAATCAGCGTAGTGATAAAAATCACCCCCAGTCACGGAATGTCTCAAGAAACTATAAAGGAAGAAAACACTTCCAAATTACAAATACTAGGAGCTTCTTAAAAAGCTTTCTCGAAGAACAATACACAAATGTTGCCTATGGGCTTCGAGGAGAACAATAGCTTGATGAACAAGCAATAATCAGTCAACTCAAATGTATCAAAGATACATGAGGACGTACAAAAACACAAGGAGAACCTAAGGAACTATCAAACCCTAAACCCTTATTTTTCATAAGGTTTTACAATAAAAACTATGCTTAAAATCTAGGTCTTGGATGACTCCTTATATTAGCTTCTATAGTTAGGCTTGGATTGGCTTGGATTCTTTAATCAATTCTAGTCTCTAGTTGGAAAATCTCTGTAGAATATTCTCCATAAAAATAGAAACAATCTTCATAAAAAAATTCCTAAAAGTTCTCAATCGATCCTTTTTAGTAACCAGTCAAATTTGCACTTGTTTCTAAAAAAATCCTTGATTGGCCTGCGCTTGTAATGAGTACAGAATATTCCAGATACTCATATCTTCAAATTAAATCTTCAAGGATAAATATCCAGCACACTGTAAAGATGTTCTCTTGTAACATGTTACAACATCTGCTGGAACATCTGTCAAATAATGCACCTGCAGAATCTGTTGTAACTGCTGGTCCAGATGTTATGACATTGTCTTCAACATATGGTAGAAAAACTCGTAACAGCTAGAACTGCTATGACAGTTGATAAAGATGTTGTACCATCTTACTCAACATCAACATATAACCATGTTTAGAACCTTGCTTAGCCCAAATTTAGCCAACCAAAAAAACATGGAACTAACAATAATCATCTGCATGTGGTGTTTATCGCACATATTATTAATCACGCTCCTTTTGCTCAGGCATCTCCTACCTATCTGTTAGAACAAAGTTTGAATCTACTACCCTAAGTTTAAGTTTTGATGATAACAAAATGAAAAGATATATTAATTATGTGATTCATGTAAGAACTATTTGCTACCTAAAAATTACTTTCTGTTTTACAGAAACTCTGATGGGTATCAGTATGAGTACATCATAATCAGCATCAGAAAATTAGATATCAACATCAGCATCAGAAGATGCTATATCAGATACCAGAATCAGAAGAACAACTCACGCTTATGCTGAAGCCTGATGAACAGATCTGCGCTCAACACTCTAAACTCTGATAAAGACAACAACAGTTCATCAACACTTAAGCAGCGTCAGAATGAGCCAAAGCCAGAACACGCTTAAGTGGCAACGGTACTGTGCATTCAAGATGAGTTATTACCAACGGCATCATTCCAGACAAAATCTGCTTAATAAGGAAAGATTGTTATTGGCATTGAATCAGAATTATTGCTCCAACGTTCACTAATTCCAATGTTATATAAACAAGTCAATGAAGATTGAATTGGCTAATGCTCTACAACACTCTACACGCCAAAAAGCTAATCATCATCTTCCTTACTCTCAGTTTGCTAAAAGCTCCAAAATTCCTTACTCAATTATTCTAGCAATCTAGTTTCCATAAGCTTAATTTGTGTAGTATCACAGTTGTGATAAACAGTTTTGTAGAAAACATTCACACACCTAGATTTCAATTCTTTGTAAGAAAGTAATTCCTTGAGAAACCGGTTTGTGGTTTGCTTCAAGAAGGCTTTAGCAGTTGTTAAAGCAGATTGTAATATTCAGTTGAATATAGTGGATTAAGACCTCGTTGGAGAGAGGTGAAATCACCTTGACGGGTGGACTGGAGTAGTTTGAGATCAAACGAACCAGGATAAAAATATTGTGTTGATTACATTGATTTTCAAGTTTTAACAATTCAACCCCCCTTCTTGTTTTTTTCACTTCTTCAATTGGCATCAGAGCGTCTGGTTCTGAGCTAAAACACTTAACCGTGTCAGTACAAGATCCAGCGTCAGAAAAACACAATGGCAGGAACTTATCATCACACCAGCAATGACAACAATGAAGACAAAGACAGATTCAGCGGCAAACCTCCAGTCTTTGATGGAGAAAATTTTGATTACTGGAAAGACAGAATTGAAAGCTTCTTTCTGGCACATGATGCTGATCTGTGGGACATGGTGACAGATGGATACACACACCCTGTGAATGCAAGCGGTCAGAAGATCGATAGGAAAGCAATGACTGACCAACAAAAGCGTGACTTCAAAAATCACCACAAGGCCAGAACCATCCTTCTCAGCGCCATCTCTTATGCTGAATATGAAAAGATCTCTAATAGAGACACAACAAAGAACATGTTTGACTCACTCAGAACGACGCATGAGGGTAACGTTCAGGTCAAAGAAACTAAAGCTCTTGCGCTCATTCAGAAGTATGAGGCATTCAAAATGGAAGAAAGTGAATCCATTGAAACAATGTTCTCAAGATTCCAAATTCTGGTGGCTGGTCTCAAGGTTCTGGACAAAGGATACTCTACTGCTGATCACGTCAAGAAGATCATCAGAAGCTTACCAAAGCAGTGGAGGCCAATGGTTACAGCTCTGAAGCTAGCAAAAGATCTCAACAAAATTTCTCTGGAGGAACTTATCAGCTCCCTCAGAAGTCATGAGATAGAGCTAGAAGTTGATGAACCTCAGAAGCAAGGTAAGCCTTTAGCATTAAAATCTAACAAAAAATCTGAGTCTAAAGTTTTGCAGGCAATTGAAGAAACATCTGATGGATCCTCATCAGAAGAAGACGAACTTTCTCTCCTCTCCAGAAGAGTGAATCAACTGTGGAAGAAGAGGCAAAGGAAGTTCAGAAATCCCATAAGATCTGATCAGAACGAGTCTTCTTCCAGATACAGAAGGACAGATTCTTCCTCTGGATACAGAAGATCTGAAGGCTCCTCAGGAAGCAGAAAGCCAAACACCAAGGACATCATCTGCTATGAGTGCAATGAGCAAGGACACTATAAGAGTGACTGCCCAAAGCTTCAGAGGGAAAAGCCCAAAAAGAAGTTTGGAAGAGAAAAGAAGAAAAGTATCATGGCTACATGGGATGACTCTGACTCGTCTGAAGCTGACTCAGAATCAGATGATGAGAGAGCAAACATAGCTCTCATGGCCAACATTTCAGAAGATAGTGAAGCTTCTGAATCAGACTCAGAATCAGATACTGAAGAGGTATTTCCTGACTTTGCAGTTAATTTTACCAAGGCTGAACTTGCTGAAAGCCTTAACGAAATTCTGGAAAGGTACCAGCAGATTAGAGTTAAATTCAGAAACCTGAAAAGGAATCTTAAATCTGACTCTGATAAGACTGAGAGTCTTAAATTGGAAAATTCTGAGCTGAGAAATAAAATTTCAAAATTAGAAAATGCTTTACAAAACTCTCAGAAGGAACCAATTTCTGAAACTCCCAGCAGCACTGATGAGATCATCAAGGAGTATGATCACAGTTTCCAGAAGTTCCTTGCTAAAATCATAGATAGAAGCAAAATGGCTTCAATGATCTATGGAGTTAGCAGAAACGGCAGGAAGGAAATAGGATACCAAGGTAAGGTTCCTACACCAAAGAATGTCATGGATTTAACTATTAAACACACTCCTCTGAACTCACATTTTGTGTATGGTCACACACATGATATAAAATACACTAGCAGTAAGTATTCTGTGAAACCAAAATTCAACCAGAGTTTTGGTAAATCTAACAAATCAGGACCCAAGAAAATCTGGGTACCTAAGGATAAAATAATACATGTTGCAGATATCTTTAGCAGCAAATCAGAAACACCAGTCATGGTACCTGGACTCTGGCTACTCGCGACACATGACGGGAAGAAGGCATATGTTCCAAAGCCTGGAACTTAAGCCTGGAGGCCACGTTGGCTTTGGAGGCAATCATAGGGGAAAGATCATTGGCTCTGGAACTGTAGGTAATGGAAATCTTCCCTCTATAAATAATGTTCTGCTAGTAGATGGATTAATGCATAATCTGTTATCCATAAGTCAATTAAGTGATAACGGTTATGATATAATCTTTAATCAAAAATCATGTAAATCTGTTAGTCAGAAAGATGGGACTATCCTGTTTAATGGAAAGAGGAAAAACAACATCTATAAAATCAAACTTTCTGAACTGAAAAGTCAGAATGTAAAGTGTCTTCTGTCTGTTAACAACGAGCAGTGGATCTGGCACAGAAGATTGGGGCATGTTAGTATGAGAAGAATATCTCAGATTAACAAACTCAATCTGGTCAGAGGACTTCCTAATTTGAAGCTCAATTCAGATGCTCTGTGTGAAGCATGTCAGAAAGACAAGTTTGCAAAACCTTCTTTCAAATCTAAAAATGTTGTTTCTACCTCTAAGCCATTAGAACTTCTGCATATTGACTTATTTGGACCAGTTAAAACTGCTTCAGTCAGTGGCAAGAAGTATGGGTTAGTAATCATAGATGACTATAGCAGATGGACATGGGTAAAGTTCTTAAGACACAAGGACGAGTCACACTCTGTGTTTGTTACCTTCTGTAACCAAGTTCAGAATGAAAAGGATCTTAGAATCGTTAAAGTCAGAAGTGATCATGGTGGAGAGTTTGAAAACAAAGATTTTGAGTCATTCTTTAATGACAGAGGCATTCTGCATGATTTCTCTTGTCCTAGAACTCCCCAACAAAATGGAGCTGTAGAACGAAAGAACAGAACATTGCAAGAAATGGCCAGAACCATGATCAATGAGACAAATGTTGCTAATATCTTCTGGGCAGAGGCAATAAACACAGCGTGCTACATTCAGAATAGAATCTCAATAAGACCTATTCTGGAAAAGACTCCATATGAATTGTGGAAGAACAGAAAGCCCAACATTTCATATTTTCATCCTTTTGGATGTACTTGCTTTATGTTAAATACAAAAAATTATTTGAACAAGTTTGACTCTAAAGCACAGAAGTGTATTATGTTAGGATACTCTGAACGCTCAA
The DNA here is from genome assembly GCA_948472305.1 of Vicia faba. NCBI lineage: Eukaryota > Viridiplantae > Streptophyta > Magnoliopsida > Fabales > Fabaceae > Vicia > Vicia faba. The sequence goes on from OX451740.1 coordinate 265,464,656, forward strand.
GAGGGTACAGAGTATACAATACAGAAACACAGATTATGGAAGAATCAATCAGTGTTCGTTTTGATGATAAGCTTGACTCTAAAAAGTCAAAGCAGAATGAAGTTTTTGCAGGTATGGAAATTGAATTTATAGGTTCCGAAGATAAGTCATCAGAAGCTCTCAACAAAGACACTCCTTCAACATCTGAAAGGAGCACTGCTAGCAATCCTACAACAGCTGCTGATCAACCTCAGAGGAGACTACCCAGAAGCAGCTTGGATCACCCAGAAGAAACTATCTTAGGAAGAAAGGAAGATCCAATCAGAACAAGAGCAAGCTTCAGAAACTCTGAAGAAACCCTCATGGGACTTGTATCTCTGATTGAACCTTCTTCTATTGATGAAGCACTTCTGGACAACGACTGGATTCTAGAAATGCAAGAAGAGTTGAATCAATTCACCAGAAATGATGTATGGGATCTTGTTCCCAGACCAAAAGGATTCAACGTCATTGGAACAAGATGGGTGTTCAGAAAAAAGCTAAATGAACAAGGTGAAGTCATCAGAAACAAAGCACGACTGGTAGAACAAGGTTATAGTCAGTAAGAGGGAATAGACTATACAGAAACCTTTGCTCCAGTCGCCAGGTTAGAATCTATCAGACTTTTAATTTCATTTGCTGTTAATAGAGGCATCACTCTGTATCAGATGGATGTCAAGAGTGCATTCTTAAATGGTTATATAGAAGAAAAGGTTTATGTGCACCAACCCCCTGGTTTTGAAAATACAAAACATCCAGAACATGTTTTCAAACTAAAGAAGTTACTATATGGTCTAAAACAAGCTCCCAGAGCTTGGTATGAAAGACTAAGTAACTCTCTGTTAGAAAATGAATTCACCAGAGGGAAGGTGGACACTACCTTATTCTGTAAGTCAGTTAAGAATGACATCTTAGTCTGTCAAATTTATGTTGATGATATTATTTTTGGATCTACTAATCCTTCTCTTGGAAGAAAATTTGCTAAGTGTATGCAGGCAGAATTTTAGATGAGCCTTATGGGGGAACTGAAATTCTTTCTAGGAATTCAGATCAATCAAACTCCAGAGGGAACTTACATTCATCAGAGCAAATATGTCAGAGATCTTCTGAAAAAATTTGACCTCTCAGAATGTAAGCCATCAAAGATTCCAATGCATCCCACGTGCATTATGGAAAGAGAAGAGGTAAGCAAAAAGGTAGAACAGAAGGTCTACAGAGGTATGATTGGTTCTCTCCTTTATCTGACAGCTTCAAGACCTTATATCTTATTCAGCGTATGTATTTGTGCTAGATTCCAATCAGATCCTAGAGAATCTCACTTAACAGCTGTTAAGCGAATTTTCAAGTATCTGAAAGGTACTACTAATCTGGGTTTATTTTATAGAAAATCTAGTGATTATAGCTTAGTAGGCTACTGCGATGCTGACTTTACTGGAGACAGAGTAGAGCATAAAAGTACTTCTGGAAGCTGCCAGTTTCTGGGAGAAAATCTGATCTCTTGGTCCAGCAAAAGGCAATCCACAATTGCGCTATCAACAGCAGAAGCTGAGTACATAGCAGCAGCAGGATGTAGCACACAAATGCTCTAGATGAAAAGTCAGCTTGAAGACTTCCAGATTTTTGAGAGTAACATCCCTATACTCTGTGACAATACTTATGTTTTTTGCTTAAGTAAGAATCCCATTTTACATTCTAGAGCTAAGCATATAGAAATAAAGCATCATTTCATTAGGGACTATATTCAGAAAGGAATTTTGAACTTAAAATTTATTGATACAGACCATCAATGGGCTGATATCTTCACTAAACCCCTTTCTGAAGATAGGTTCAATTTCATTCTGAAACATCTCAGCATGAAAATCTGCCCAGAGTGGAAATGTTTTAATCCTATATATTTGTCTTCAGAATGTATTTGTTTTACTGTGAACTTCTGGTCAATCTCTTTTCAGAAAGATAGAACATGCAGATTGTATCAGATGTTATTCCTAAAGATCTGAGCGTTTCATCTAAAGGATAGACGTGATGCTCACTAAATCAAACAAGTTTCATCCAATCATCAGCAAATCTCAGAAGCAGAACGCGTGCACGCTTCTGAGAAGGCAAAACGCTGATTGGGTGCATTGAGACACATGTCTGGTAAGCGTTTCAAGTATCTTTCTCAAATCCCCCAAAATCAGCAAGCATTAAATGAAAGTAATCATGTTTTAAAACGTAATCATGATTTTATTTCTCTTTCTTGAAACCGTTTACACTTTCAAAAAGCATTTTGAAATCTATTTAAGCACTTTAACTTCTCACATTAATCCTTTACCGTTTCTTACAATCTTACAAATATTTTTCTGCATTTTCTCTGTGTATTCATCTCTCTCAAAAGAAACCCATTTTTCAGTTTTCTCAGAAAAACCCTAAGTGTGAACATGGCAACCTCCAGCAATGTCTCTGCAGGTTCTCAGAAGGAAGCTTCCTCTGAACAGTACCAAGTTCCTTTCAGAACACTCCTTACACCAGTGAAGAATTTAGAAGTGTTGTCTGAACTGATTGTTGACTTCTCCAGTCTGAAAGAAAATGGATTTGACTTGACAGAAGAAGTTAGGGCACAGGAATGGGAGAGATATTTTGATAGGTTGGTTGGACCAACGTTCCCTGTCTTGGTCAAGCAGTTCTGGATTCATGCGTACTCATCAACGCATCAAGTCACCTCCTACATAATGGGAAAGAAGATTGTGATCACTGAGGATCACATAGCAAGATTGATTGGATACAGTGGCGGTGGTATCTGCTGTATCGATATGGCTGAAAGATGCTCTAACGTTGCTGTCATTGAAAGGCAAATTTTCAACCATGGGGTTCCCAGCAGCAAGATCAGAGACTTAAAGGATCACCACAGAGTATGGGCGAAGATTATTCTGGGGTGCTTTAATCACAGGAAGCCAACAAGCTCCCCTGATTATATAAATATAGATCAGGAGTTTCTGATCTATTTTATTAATCAGAAGGTAAAAATCAACTTGGCTCATCTTCTGTTTAATCACCTCAGGACCAGCGTCAAGGAGACAAGGGAAGAAGAAAGAACAAAGATGGATTGGATACCCTTTGGCAGGTTAATATCAGATATTCTGACAGAGAATAGGCTGATAGAGCACCTCACAGAAGCTCAAGAATTAAGTTCTATTGAACCAACTGTTGGCAAGCCTCTGAACGCCAAGAATCTGAAGAAAATGAAACTGATAGAGAATATCAGAAAGGAGCCCAGCGTTACTCCTCTTGCTGACATCACCAGAAGAAGAGTCCCTTTGGGCGACTTTCCATTATTTTCTGAGATAGAATCTAAACCAGTGGTGGTTCTCAGATACTTGGACGCTTGCAAGGCTGATGGTACAGATCCCAAGCTAAATATCAAATATCTGCACCAACAACAACCAGAAGTTTCTATGAACAAGATGAAGAAAAGAAAGGCAACTTCAGAAGGACCATCCCAGCAGACCCCCAAGAAAAGAGGTAATTTATCTGCTACTTCTGTTTTAAATTCTTCTGCTATTCCAACATCAATCCCAACCCCTGCTTCACATGAACTTCCAATCCCCATACCAACTATTGATGAAACCGAACCAGAAGATGACCCTTCTGAGTCACTGACTCTGAGGAGACCCCGCACCAAACATCCAAAACCCACAACATCAACAGCATCAGAACTTGACAAAGTTCTGTTTGACATTGATCAACGTGTTTCTAATCACCTCTCAAATAACCCAAACACTCAACCAGAAATTGTCCACTCTCCTCAACCAGAACAACCTCTTTCACCCATACTAGAAGAACAACAAATTCCACAACAACCAGAAATTCAACCAGAAATTCAACCTCCTTCTCCACAACCAGCAATTCCTCCTCCCTCTCCTCAACCAGAAATTCATCCACCATCACCTCAACCATCACCTCCACCATCACCTCAACCTGAGTTTCATCATTCTGAAACTCCCTCACCTAAACCTCATTCTCCTCAATCCTCTGAGCCACAACCCTTGGCAATTCAGCTGCCATGTGGAACAACCGTAACCATGGCCCAGCTGCCATCCTCGCCAGAAACTACCCCTCCAAATACTCCAAAAACTCCAAACAGTCCAATTATTATTTCTGATTCTCCCACTCCATCTCCCAAACAAACATCTCCCAAACAAACTACAGAAGACCCCAGCAGGACCTTCATCGATTTAACAATCCTTGACCGTCTTGCTGATCTCAAACACAAAATAGCCATTCCCAAACCAAAACAGCCAGATGTTGGCTCTGGCATTGTGAATTTTGAAACAGGTTTGCAGCAATGGATTGCTTCTCAAAAGCAAGTCTGTCCTGGAATGATTGATCCTGCTGCCTCAGACCAGCTCTGGACACGTTTCAGAATATGGGTACGTGCTGAAGCCCTCAAATTGCAAGACATCAATTATGAGCAGGCACAACAGAACTTCAGCAAGCTGCTGAAGGAAGTTGAAAGTCAGCTGCCACAGGAAGACGTGCTCTTTCTGGATAGTGAGCCATGGTCTGAGAAGCGTCCAGCTTCAAAAGTGCAGCCAGCAGAAGACCAGTCTACTCAAGATAAAGAGGTTAGACAAGCTGAAGATGTTGCAGAAAGCTCTCAGAAGCTCCCTGCTTCTGATGTTTCTCAAGCTGCCTTGGACAGGCAGACTCTGGAAGAGCTGAAGCTGAATGATATTCGTCTGCAGCAAAGAATGGATGAAAATGATCAGAAGATGAAGGAAAGGATGGATGTGCAAGACAGCAAGATAGATACAGTAGTCAGCATGGTGCACAAGCAGACTGAAACTGCTGATCAGATTAAGGCAATGCTGGACACTCTGTTCACACGCTTCCCACCCCAACCTTAGTTTTTTCATTCATGATATTTTCAATGTTTTCTTTGCATATCTTTTGTACTGTTTTGTCTGGCTCTGATTTTTAATATAACAAGTTTTTCTGCTCTGATCGTTTTTAGCACATCACTTAAACTTTTTGATTGCTGACAAAAAGGGGGAGAACAAGAATGATATTTTTCAATAACGGATTACTAAGACAAAAAGTCTCAAACATTCTAACTCTGATATACTTGAATATGTTTTCTGTTTTTGCATAAGTCTACAGGTACAAGAAGGTAATCACCTCTGATACACTGAAGCGCTGAAGATCTAATATTCTGATCTGAAGTTCTGATAGTTAAAGCTCTAATATTCTGATGTTCAAAAAATCAATAAAGATCTGATCCTGAAGACTCTCGGAATTGAAAAAGGGAAGTAATAAATTCAGGGGGAGTATCTCCGATCCCAACTCTGATATCTCTTTATCCCTTATCTTTGATAACTTCTTATTTAATTCTGATGCAACTTATCATTTAGTTATCTCTGATACTTTTCACGCTAATTTTCAATTAAAAATATCTAGTTTTTGTCATCATCAAAAAGGGGGAGATTGTTAGAACAAAGTTTGAATCTACTACCCTAAGTTTAAGTTTTGATGATAACAAAATGAAAAGATATATTAATTATGTGATTCATGTAAGAACTATTCGCTACCTAAAAGTTACTTTTTGTTTTATAGAAACTCTGATGGGTATCAGCATGAGTACATCATAATCAGCATCAGAAAATTAGATATCAACATCAGCATCAGAAGATGCTATATCAGATACCAGAATCAGAAGAACATCTCACGCTTATGCTGAAGCCTGATGAACAGATCTGCGCTCAACACTCTGAACTCTGATAAAGACAACAACAGTTCATCAGCACTTAAGCAGCGTCAGAATGAGCCAAAGCCAGAACACGCTTAAGTGGCAACGGTACTGTGCATTCAAGATGAGTTATTACCAACGACATCATTCCAGACAAAATCTGCTTAATAAGGAAAGATTGTTATTGGCATTGAATCGGAATTATTGCTCCAACGTTCACTAATTCCAATGCTATATAAACAAGTCAATGAAGATTGAATTGGCGAATGCTCTACAACACTCTACACGCCAAAAAGCTAATCATCATCTTCCTTACTCTCAGTTTGCTAAAAGCTCCAAAATTCCTTACTCAATTATTCTAGCAATCTAGTTTCCATAAGCTTAATTTGTGTAGTATCACAGTTGTGATAAACAGTTTTGTAGAAAGTAATTCCTTGAGAAACCGGTTTGTGGTTTGCTTCAAGAAGGCTTTAGCAGTTGTTAAAGCAGATTGTAATATTCAGTTGAATATAGTGGATTAAGACCTCTTTGGAGAGAGGCGAAATCACCTTGACGGGTGAACTGGAGTAGTTTGAGATCAAACGAACCAGGATAAAAATATTGTGTTGATTGCATTGATTTTCAAGTTTTAACAATTCAACCCCCCTTCTTGTGCTTTTCACTTCTTCACTATCAACCTCAATTCCAACAAAAATGTGTTCATCATCAATATAATTAGCATAATCTTGTTTAGAAGAAGATGCGGTTTGACCCAATTCCTGTGGCATATGCTGAACTGTTTGTTGCTTTAGTGTAGAAGAATCTTGTGCAAACCGGGTATCCACCTGTCATTCTAAAGGATCTTCCTTGGTTGTACTAGGCTGACCAATTTTGTGCACACTTTTATACCCCAAAATTTTCCCTCTCATTTCACTCAAGACATGCCCATTAAGATCCCCTCACTTGTCCTAGGATGAACAAGAATTGACTAGACAAATTCTCCTCCAACGACATGAATCTCAAATTAGGGTTTCAATTTCAAGAAAGATGTATGATTCCAAAGGATCCTAAATGTTCTCCACTGTCCTGATATGTCCTCAATATCATCCATGCCAAATTTCATGCCTTGAGCAATAAGTTTGCTTAGTCAACTACTCAAATGCCTGAAAATCAACTATACTAGGTCAAAAGTCAACTGTGGCCCAAACACAATCAAACTTCATGATTTTTGGTCAACATCAATATTTTGAAGTATTATCCATGATTTGATCAAGGGTTGATCATGATTCCTCAAGAAATGCTCCTAACTCATCAAAAGTCAAAAATGGCAAATTAGGGTTTCTATAGGAAAAGTCAACCAAACTTTAACCAAGAAAAACATTCTCATAATTTATCATAAATTTTACAACCAAGGATCATTTTGAAGAGAATCTAATTCGCTATAACTTCTCTTCAGACCTCAAGTCCAAGAAATGCCTCAATCAAAAGATACAAGTTCATACATTATAGGTCCTTTCAAAAAGTCAACAAAAACACCTTTTAGGTCAAAGCTCCTTACACGAACATGGAAGATCCAATTGAGATGAAACCAAAAATGTTGTTTATAAGACATCCTCAGATCTCTAAAAAGTCCAAGAACACCCTCTTATGGTTAAAAATGAGAGAGATATGCATTGCTAAAGTTGACCAATTTTTGGAAATGTGCATGAAGCAAATAATGACCAAATATGAATTTTTTCCAAAGGGGCCCATGTTTTCATGCTTGAAACATATTCCTAACATGGCCCACGACCCCTGAGCTCACTCATACATTATTTCATTATTTTTATTTTTATTTTTATTTTTTATTCATTAAAATCAAAATAAATCAAATAAAATAGTGAAATAATAAAATAAAATCCAAGATTTATTTTTATGACCACATAATGAGTCTAGAATCAGCTGGAAAATCAAATATTTAGTGAAAGGGATGATTGGAACAAAAAGAGCATGATTTGGACTATTTTAGAAACTTGAAATATCCATGACAAATCAAATCTTTTTTCCATAATTCTTCAAGATTGCACCCAAATTTGTTAACCTAATTCGTTCCATTATTCATAACAAAACCTTATCAGAAAAGGGAGGATTGGCCGCACGAAATACATATTAGAAGCTCCATTTTTTTGAAAAAAAGTTACCATCGAATTTTGGATTACAGAGAGATTCAAAGGCTATGGAGGTTGGCAATCGATTCCTGGGAACATTTGGAGGCTAAGAGGATCATTCTCACGCGTCAAAGCCTTCAGAACCATCATCCATACCATCACGGTTTGTTCATGATATTTTAAATTAATTTAATCATATACGCATTATAAATAAGTTTTGAATATGCATTCATGTTTGTATGAGTATTTAGATGGTGTTTGAATGATTAATCGTTGCTTTTGATGCATATTTGACCGATTGCCATTGTTAGGGTTTTGAGGTCTGTTTTAGGGCTTTCCAGTACAGGTGAAATTGAGCCAAAAGAAGAACACAATTGTATTCACGAGATCAAACCCAGTTAATCTATGTATTTACATTAAATTTATATTGCCTCTGGTGAATTTTGGAAATACGCATGTCCTTTAGTGACGACCATATCTGTAGGTAAAAGTCTTTTGGGCTAAAACGACAGCCACTGAAGAAGATGATGGCGTGGCGTCTGGGGTGTGGGCCGTTTAAAATTGTGTGTGTTTTGTCTTATATACTGACCCTTTATTGCATATATGATATTATGTTTGTTTTATGTAATGAATGTGAAGTTGGCTCAGATGGCAAGGCTAGAGGGAATTAAGGCACGCGCTTGTGGGAGGTCAGGGATTCGACCCCTGCCTCCTGCATATTATCTTTCCTAACGTTTCTTCCATATCTAGTATGTTTGCTTGCCCATGTGTACACCTTGCACCATCAACTCAGGCCATCATATCTGCATGGCGCCAGATCCAACGCTCCCAACAGGCAGTCCCCACCACGACCCTCCAAGAGGCAGCATCACCAGATCCACATGCTGACTATGGGCTCACACTTTCTGGGCCTTGGACAAGAGTTTCAGATTGCAACCCCAATTTGGGTTCACACCCCCCTCAGGCTTATTTCTCAATTTCTCCTTTTATTATTTATTTATTTAATTTCTTTGTTTTTTAATTTATTTCAGAAAAATAATTTTTTATTTAATCATAAAAATCAATGAAATCAAAAAAATAGGATTTAGGTTTTTTTATTAAAAATTAATTTTGTAAATTAATTTAAAGTAATTATTTTGATATGTTTCTTTAAAATAAAATCAATTATAATCTAGGTTTAATTGCAAAAATCTTTTTATCTTCAAAAATATCAAAAATATTAGTTTATTTATTCAGAATTAATTTTTTTTATTAATAATTTCCCCAATTAATTATCTTAATCAATTTTAATTTATTTTCATTAATTAAAATTAATTAGAAGATTAGGTTAAATTTCAAACATTTTTCATAAAAATCCCAAAAAATATTTGCAATGAGCAAATTACATTTTTTAGGATTTTGAATTTCTTTCCAGTTTTGATTCTCGTGCGTTATTATTTTGCCGTTCGATTACTCTTTTTAATTATTGATGTAACTGCGCCAAGTTTGTAATAGTTTAATTAGGGTTTATAATTTCCCAACTTTACTTTTCAGTCGTTAATTATGTAATTACACCAAAGCCTTGTAATAGTTAGGAACTTTATTTTTTCCGCAATTTATTTTCGCGCATGATAAACTGCTTAGATGTATGCTAATAGGATTGAATGAAAGATAACGATTAAGTGAACATAGATGACCCTAAATGCGCAAGATAAAAGGACAGAATCAAGCACACTTTGGTTGCCTTCGAATGCGGTCACAATTCTCGAAACGTGAGAATCCTTAGTGTCTTTCCTTGAGTCTAAGAGATCACTAGTCCCTCGATGACCCTCTCGATTGTTGCCTCGGTTAAAAAGTTATCTTATGACTTTAGGACAGTTATTAAGAGTTTTTTCCCAATTGCCTTTAAGTGATCGTACGTCCCTTTCGATAGTCCCTCAAACATCCAACGACTAGGGCTACCTACCCACTAATAGTAAGATAACACTGTCTAAAGGATAGGAGGAAAAGAACAAACCTGTTTTTCCGAGTGGGTAGATAATTGTTGGGTACTTGCTCAAACAATTCTTTTTACACACTACACTTTCAAACACTTTTCAAACAAAGTTTTCGAAACGCTTTATCAGACTCTTGAGGACTAATACAAGGGTTATCTAAAGTGAATCTCCGCAATAAGGCATTTTCAAAACAATTTTCCAGACACACAAACACAAACAATTTTAAAAAATGAGCAAGTACCTAAGATCCCACAGAAAACCACAGATGGAAAGGGTTCTACCACCTCCCACTTACATAATCTACCCCCCTTACTCAAAAAATCTCGAAAAAGGTCTTTTTATGTTCTTTTCACCCTTTCCTGTGTTGGATAAAAGAAAAGTCGATGGCGACTCTTGCTTACTGCAACATTTGTGAATACAAATGCAAAACCAATATAAACAGTCGGTTCTGCCACCGCATCACAGAACTGGCGACTCTGCTGTGGAAAATTATAAAGTGGGGTTAACCTTAGGGTCTAGATCATTTTAAAATTGCTTTATATGTTTTCTTTGTATGTTTTATCTTTGATGGTTTGTTGGGGTATTCTTGTAAAGATCCTATACCCGGATCTGGAGCATCTTTTTAGGTAAATATCAATAGATCATGGAGACTGTACGACATATACCGATATGGTTGAAGAGATAGCTGTGTTGGTGTGACACTTTGGTTGGTACCTGTTGTACCCCAAAATTTGCCCTCCCATATTCTCCAAGAATTGCAAAGAGCATGCTTCAAAATCTCCCCAAGGGTTGCACAGTTCAAGGGCCTCCTATCAGTCAAAAATTAGGGTTTTGGTTCTGACAAAGAAATTGAAGTTTTCAAGGGTCCAATCAAGTACCACATGCCTACAAACATGGTCAAGCATCCTCATACCAAGTTTCAAGACTTACAGCACAAAATTGCACAGTCAAAAACCCTAATTGCCCTACAGTCAACTGCAGGGGCAAAATGGTCATTTGACAGTCAAAAGTTCAAATTTTTGGTCAACATCTCATTTGGAAGCCATAAACATCATTTGATCAATTCTTGATCATGATTTTCAAGGCATGGCTCAAAAAGTCTCAAGATGCAAAAGTTTCCATATTTGGACAGTTGAAAAAGTCAATTGTAACTTGACCAAGGCATAACTTCCACATGGTTCATCAGAAAAATTCCATCCAAAGCTCATTTTGAAGAGAAAGACATTTCCTACAACTCCTCTTCACACTTCAAGTCCAAGAAATTCTCTCACAAAAAGTTATCAATTTCAACATTATAGGTCATTTTCAAAAGTCAACAAAAAGGGACTTTAAGTCAAAGGCCATAACTTGAGATTGGTAAATCAAAATGCCATGGGACCAAAGGCATTGGTTAGAGGACTTCAAGACCTTTCCAAAATGTCCAAGAACATGATCAAATCTTAAAAATTGAGCAAGATATGCCTTGTGGAAGTTGGGAAATTTTTGGGAATTTTGAAAAGTCAACTTTACTTCAAATGCCTCAAATTTGCTAATGGGCCACATTTTCTTCCAAGATTCATCATCCAAAGTATATGCACGACCATTTGGCCCAAAGGGGATTTATTCATCATTTTTATTTATTTATTTGAATTTTTAATTACTATTAATTCATTTAATAAAATAAAATATGGGAAAAATACTCATCCATGCTTTTCAAATCTTTTTATGCATAGAATACCTTCAAGATTTCGTGCACTATCTAATATGGAAAGAATCAAGGTGATTTGGACATGATTGGTATCAAAACACATGGAAAAAGATTGAAAAAATATGCCATTAAATCCAATATTTGATTCATGATTGCATTGATCTTTTGACTCAAGATTTAACCCTAATCCATCACATACATAAGCAAGAAGCTAGACCTAATGTAAAGGACCTGAATGCTATGCCTCACATCAAGAACAAAGTTTGTGTTTTTTGTCAAAAAATCAAAAACTGAAAACTGTCTTAGAGGACGATTCAAAGGAAAATATTGATCCCAAAAGCTTCCTGAGACATCATTGAACCTGACTGGATACTTTTCCACGCCCATAGCATCAAGAATTGGTACAGAGAACTCAAAATTTCTCACACTTGATGCATATTCGTGTTTCAATTTTTAAGCATCCTCATTGCATTTTCTTTGTTGATTTATACTAATTGATTCATTATGAAGCTAACCATGTATTTTAATTGAGTTTTTGTGCATCACACACGAATTCACCATTGAAGCTTGCTAGGGTTACAAAACTGTAAAATTGGGGCTTTGCGTTTAAAGAAAAATCAGGCAACTAGACTTATACCGTTCGAACCAGAAGCTTCATACGAATCCAATGCACTAGTCGCGCTCAATTTATCATGCGCCAAATCCTATTCGCTATTTTCATGTTTTAAGTATGTGGGGGTTTAAAACCCCCGTTATTTAAATGTTTTTTTTTGTTTCAGAATAATGAAGAAGACGGTGCGTGGAAGACGGTGACTGGACAATTTGAATTCAGCGCGCGTTTTTTTGTTTCTAGGCCACTAACACTAATTTTCTCTTATATTATTTATGCTTTATTTTACATACAACGCGTTGAAGCAGCTCAGTTGGTGGAATGTTGTGTTGGAAAGCTTTGGGACCTGGGTTCGATTCCCAGGTCCCCTCCTCTTTCCATATTATTTTTCTCTTCAGGTTTACATACAGCGCATCATCTAATGACCATCATGTGTCCCCATAATCTGCCATGCCACGCGCCCCTATAATCCCAATCCAAAGGTCAAAGTTTGAAGAACACCATGGGCATCAGTCAATGCAGACACACGTGACCAGAAAAGTCAAAAGAGGCCTTCCACAAATGGGCCTGATTGCTACCAGCATACCTCCAAGTTGGGACAACAAACCCCCCATTGTTTGCTTTCTTTCACTTTTTTTATTTTTCTATTTTTTATTTGTTTAATTTAGTTTTGATTTAAATTCTTCAAATTAAAATTTTCATAAAACAAAAAAATAATAAAAAAAATCAGAAAAGATAAAATATAAATATATTTCACTTAAGCATTTTTTTTGTAAATAAAATGTTGTTATTTAATTTAGTTTTAAATTCTAGGCTTAATTTTAACTATTTTTCTTAATAAATTAAAAATTGTAGAATTAGGGTTTTATATTTTTATCCTTTTTTCTTCTTCACCATATTAATTATTAATTATTATTTTTTGTAAATAAAATTGTATTAAATAATTAGGTTAACTTTAGGTTCAACTATAACATATTTCTTAATAAATAAAAATAGTTAGAATTAGGGTTAATTAACTTTTTAATTTCATTTAATTCTCTCATTAAAATCTTTAAATACAAAAAACTCCAAAAAAAATCTCTTTTTTTTTAATTTAATTAATTTGTTAATCGTAATTTAATTTCATTAAAAAAGGGTCCAACGCCCTCGCTTTCGATTATCAGTTCGTTTCGCGCATTTATTTCCTTTCTTATAATATTCATGTAATTCTCCCAAAGCCATGTAAATCAGACATTTATCTTTTCCGCATTCTTTATTTTATTTCAAATCGGGTCCTGGATTAAATTTGGCGATGTGGACCCGCGCCTTTGTAATAGCGTAGGACCTTTATATTTCTCGCAACTTTTAACTGTTAACTATCGCATGAAAGAATGAATGTTAAAATAAAAGCAACGCGTAGATCACCAATTATATGAATAAGACAAAAATATCTGAAAACGACACACAAATCACACACCACCCCTAGGGTACGCCTCACTGTTGCCTTGCCCCTCGAAAGGTGATCGTCGAGTAGAGGACGTCTTAGTAAGTCCTCATGATCCAGGAACCTGGCATGAGGGTAGCTTCTAAGGTGTCTTCCTATTGCTCCGGTGATCACCATGTCCCGAACCTTCGAATTGACCCGAATACCTCCAACGGTGCTGCTACCTACCTCTCAATGGTGGGATGGCACTACCTTAAGGACATTTACACAGACGGATTCCTTAGGGTAGGTAGACGACTCTAGATACTTTCTCTAATTTCAAAAACAAATTCAAAAATACTTTTCACAACAACACCTTTTCAAAAAGCTTTCGAAAGAAATTTTTCAAACACTCTTGAGGACCGATACAAGAGTCGAACTGAAATTTTCAAAGAAACTTTTTAAAACCCACAGTTGAAAAGCAAACAAACCATTTTTGAAAACACAAATGAGCAAGTATCTAAGAGCCCATGGGTAACCATGGATAGAAAGGGTGCTAGCACCTTTCCTTTCTATAATCTACCTCCCGAACCGAGAGCAATCTCTATAAGGAATTTTTCTGTGCTTTTGTCCTTTCCATTTGGAGAAAATAAAAGACGGTGGCGACTCTTGCTTCCGTGACATTTCGCGAACCAGCATTAAACAGTCAGTTCCAGATCCACTGATCACAGTACCGGTATCCCTTGTTTTGATTCGAGGAGAATATGGGGCCTCCGCGTGGTGTCGTGAAGCACTAACGAACCTTAGAACCTTAGTTGAACAAACTTGACCATAAAAAGTAGTGAGATAGCCGGCCTCAGTGTAAAGCTGGGAATCAGTTGATACTCGATACTACACTCATTGAGATTGGACTTTCAGGATGTTTCGGTCGCAAGAAAAGATTGCTAAACTGAAATAATACCGATAAAGAAAGATCAGTGATATTGAGACTCCTTAGAACCCGGTTACTATTTCTAGGACAGGTTTGAAACCAACTAAACTTCAAGAGGGTATTTACTTATAAACCCCATGCAAGCCTAAACCTAAGGTCTTGTGTTCTTTTCTTGTGTGTGATTAATTTTCTTAAACATGACATCATGCATCATAAACATGCATTCTTCATTACACTAACCGTTTCAAGGATTAGGGGAATTTATCTTTGTTCTGTTTTGCAGATCATGGTTTCGCTCGTAGAAATACCATCTGAATCAGCTTTATGAGAATACCTCTTCAACTCAAAAAGTTAGTATCCAGGGTTTCCGAGATATCTTCATTCACTAAGAACTATGGTAGACTCCTCAATCTGGTTACCTCAGGTTTTGATGAGAAGATGATGAGTGTGCTCTTTCAGTTCTTTGACCCTAAGCATCATTGCTTCACCTTTCCAAAATATCAGTTGGTAACCACCATGGATGATTTCTCTCAAATATTGGGTATATCTATTTTGGATCAGTTGCTTTTCACCGGTTTAGAAGAAGCTCCAAAGTCGGAGATCATTGTAGCAGCTTTACACCTGAAACGGTCTGACATTGTATCCAACTTGGAAATAAGAAGCAGAGTTAAGGGTTTTATAGCCGAGTTCCTGATAGAGAAGGCTCAGTAGTTTTGGGATGATTTGGACTTCTAGGATTTTGAGGAGGTCTTGTCCCTTCTCATCTATGGGTTAGTACTGTTCCCTAATCCAGACTTACTCATAGATGTGAATGCTATCAAGGTCTTCCTTTCTTGCAACCCTGTGCCCACTTTACTCGGAGATATCTTGCATACCTTCCACACTTGTACCACAAAGAAAAGAGGGATTCTTGTGTGTTGTGTGCCATTGCTTTCGAGGTGGTTTATTTCTCACCTCCCTAAAACAATACTGAAAAATGAAGAAGCTTTGGGCTGGTCGCAAAGGATAATGTCACTTTCTCACGCGTATATTCTCTGGTATTCCCGATCTTTGGGAGATATTTCTATTATTAACCACTGCGGGGAATTCCCTAATGTCCCACTACTTGGCATTATGGGAGGCATAATCTATAATCCTTCTCTGGCTCTGCGACAATTTGGTTACGCTCGAAGGGATGGTCCTCACGAGATACTTATCCAGAGCGTTGTGTTTAACTATGGGGATGATCTTAAAGGGTATTGCCAGAGGTTCATACGAGCTTGGGGCATGGTAAACAGATTTGACATCAAGACTTTGAGGATGAAGACTTCCATCCCTTTGGAACCTTATCTCTAATGGGTACGAGCTCGTGCTCGGAACCTTATGATGCCATATATAGTCATCTTAACAGTGATTGTGGAGCCCATTACTGAAGGGGATATTCCCTACACAGTTCTCCATCCTGGTATGCCCACTGATCATGAAGAACTGCAGAGATCCTATATTCACCTGAAGAAAGAGCGGGATACCTATAGAGACCATTTCTATTCCCATGAGAGGAAAGTTTTAGAGCTCACGAAGCAACTTCATGAGGAAAGAGGTCTTAATGTCTATTTCGGCGCGAAGAGGAAGTGCCCATGGGAAACCTAATTTTTTTTAGTTTTTAGAATCTTCAATTGAAACGCCTAAAAGGAAATTGTATTTTGAATTCTCCTAATAAAATCTTTGTTTCATTTTGGTTTGCAAATTTAAATTCCCCGAAATCCTTGAAATCATTGCATACACGTATCATACATATCATTGCATAAACAGGTTTCATAGCAGGTTTCTCATCTTCTTAGTTATTTATTTAAGCAATAAAGAAATGGCTCTCGAACAGACAGTGAAGGATCTACAAACTCAAAATGCCCAGTTTCAACAAATGATCATGGCTCTGGCCAAAGGGCAAGAGGATTTAAAAGCCCTGATTGTTAAGGACAAGACCAAGAAGCCAAGGAGGACAGCTGGTATGGTAAATCTGGGAAGGAGATTTAAAGGACCGCTAAGGCAAGTGGTTGAGCTGACATCTTCATCAAAAGAAGGAGATAACCAAGAGGGTGAAACAAGAGAGGAAAACCCTAGTCCGGGGGAATCTGATAATGAAACTGATTACAATGAAGAGCAGTATCCTTCGGCCGATGAAAAGTATAAATAGCTGGAAGAGCGTCTGAGTGCAATAGAGATTCAGAAAGTGCTTGGGTTGGACTTTGAAGAGCTAGGCTTGGTGTCTGGGATTATCATTCCGCCAAAGTTCAAGGTGCCAGTATTTTCCAAGTACGATGGGGTTTCATGTCCCAGAATGCACCTCCGATCTTATGTGGGGAAGATACAGCCTCACACTGTTGACAGGGACTTATTGGTCCACTTCTTTCAGGATAGTCTATCTGGAACTCAATTAGATTGGTTCTACCAGTTTGAAAGGACCAACATTCATAATTGGGAAGACCTTGCCACTACTTTCTATAAGCAGTATCAGTATATGCAGACCTTGCTCCCACCCGTACTCAACTCCAAAGTATGGCTATGGGTTCGAGCAAGGGCTTTAAAGACTACGCTCAGAAGTGGAGGGACTTAGCAGGAAGAGTCTAGCCTCCCCTGTCTGATAGGGAGCTAGTGGATATATTTTTGGATACCCTGTCTGGTCCATTCTTTAATCACCTGATTAGAAGTTCCTCGGTCGGCTTTACTGAATTAATCTTGACAAAGGAAAGAGAGGAAGTTGGAATTAGGAGTGGTAAGATCCAAAAGGATGCATCCTTCAATACAGTAAGGAAGCCATTTGCTGGGACGAAAGAGGTTAGTGCTATGTACAATCAAAGGAATCAGGATAGAACTGAACGTCATCCAACGGTAGTGGCTGTCATGTTCTCTAAGCTTGTACCCACTCAACAAAGGAATAATCAACAGATAACAGAAAGACCGGTAAGACAGTTTACCCGGATAAATATAAATTTATCTTAAGTTTTTCCTTATTTGTTGAAATCTAATTTGGTAACCTTGCGGGAAGCTCCAAATAATCTCAACACTGCCTCTCCCCGCTATAATCCAAATTCTCGTTGTGCTTATCATTTGGAAAGTCCAGGTCATGATACAAACGATTGCTGGGCTTTGAAAAACAAGGTACAAAACCTTCTCGAGGCGAAGGAAATTGAGTTTGACGCCCTTGAAATTCCAAATGTTATCACTGCTCCTATGCCCAAGCACGGTCGTGGTGTTAATGCTATTGAAGATGATATGTTTGTTACTGTTTTTAATGAACTTGTTACTCCTTTCCCGACTGTCAAGAGGGACCTGTTGAAGGTCGGTTTACTTCCGGGCTGTGGTGAAGGTTGCCACCTCTGTTTATCTTTTCTGACTGGTTGTCATTTGTTGAAGGCAGGTGTTTAGCACCTGATGGATGATAGAGAGATTTTGTTTGAGAAGAATCCCGTTCCAACCATTTCTTGCAAAGATGTTCGATAATAACCATTTTTGCCAATCCTCATAGGGTCTCCACCGAAAGACCCGTTAGGTTTACATCTGTTCCAAAGGTTACTCCACTAATAATTACTATGCCAGGGCCAATCCCATACTCCTCGGACAAAAATGTTCCTTGGAACTATGGGGGTGATGTCTACTACCACGGCGTCAAGCAAGATTGGCTGGCTGATGAAGACCAGGTTTCCGAGAAGCTTGACCCCGACATTGGAAACATTGTGGGAATCAACCAAATAACCAAGAGTGGAAGAGTGTTCTCCCCTGAGATTTCTCCTCTGAAAGATGTTACTGGTCCTGTGATTATTCCTACTTTTGTTCCTGCTCCTACTACTACTATAATTGATGTGATTACCCCTGCCGACACCCCTATCACTGAGTCGACCGAGACTCGGGGCAGAGACATAATGATTGAGCCTGTCCAGACGAAGGCACATTCAATATCTATCCCAGAGGCTTCCAAGAAAGAAATGGAAGAAAATTTGAAAATTATCAAGAAAAGCAACTACAACATGGTCGAACAGCTGGGGCAGACCCCTTCAAAGTTTTCTATGCTAGCCTTGTTGTTGTGCTCTGAATCTCATGCAAAGGCTCTAGTAAAATTTATTAAAACTGCCCATGTGCCACAAGAAACCTCGGCTGACCAATTTGAAGATTGTGTGGCCAGTTTAACGGCTGATAACAGTTTGGGCTTTTCTGATGCTGATTTGAATCCTAGAGGGAGGAAGAACAATGATGTGTTACATGTCTCTGTCAAATGCAAGGGCACTACTTTGGCCCATATCCTAGTAGATACTGGTTCATCATTAAATGTGCTACCTAAGAACGTTCTGGATAGACTAGACTGTGAAGGTTTGACCTTTAAGCCCAACAAAATTGTAGTGAGGGCTTTTGACGGTTCAAAGAGAATTGTGCACGGGGAGGTGAACGTCCCCATCAAAGTTAGTTCTCAGACTTTCGAATCTACCTTCTATGTGATGGATATTAGATCATCCTATTCTTATTTATTGGGTCGCCCTTGGATTCATGGGGCGGGAGCTGTTACGTCCACTCTGCATTAGATGATGAAATACCCGGTCAAAGGGAGAATTGTCACTGTACACGGTGAAGAAGAATACATGGTCAGTCACCTAAATTCCTTCAGATATGTAGAAATGGATGGTGAGTTCATCGAGATTCCGTGCCAGAATTTCGAAGAGGTACCTCAGAATTTGGCTGCAACTAAAGATGTCACCAATATGCCGAAGATCACCAGACCTCCCTTGAATATGGTTTCTCTCAAGGATGCAAAAGCGGTTATCGAAGAAGGTGGGTCTACCATCTGGGGTTAGCTCCCTGATATTCCATACAAGTATGATAAATTTGGTTTAGGTTTCTCTTCAGGGGCTCAAAGGGTTATTCCACATGCTCGTGCTGGAAGACCTCCCCTACGCATCAACAATCATGGGGTCAACGCTTTAGAAGACGGAGACAGTGACAATGACATGGACATCTGGATGTTCCCTACTACCAACGGTGGACCCAGTAACTGGATGGAAAAAGACTTTGTACCGATTACTTTGGATCAGAAGTAATTGTATTTCTTGTTTTTTGGATATGTAATAAGTAATATAACTTTACGGCCATGTGTCGTACCCGGGGCACATCGGTTTATTTGTAAGGTTTATCACGTTTCACTTTCATATGGAATTAATAAAGCATTAGACGTTTATGCATACAAATTTTTAGCTCTCTATTTTTTCTTTTCTACTTTTACTTTTTTCATAAAGCTATGCTCTTACACACACTCACGTATCAAACTGCAGATCCATATCCACTCTGGATCCCATTAATAACAGTTTTGCTATCGCCAATTATGACTTCGAAAATCCGATCAACCAAGCCGAGGACGAAGGTGAGGAAGATTGTGAGGTACCTGACGAACTTGCTAGACTGTTACAGTAGGAAGAGAGGGTATACAACCTCATGAAGAGCCAGTTGAGACAATAAACTTGGGCACAGAGGAGGACATAAATAAAGTCAAGATCGGTGCAAATCTGGGGCTTAATGTCAAACAACGGTTGATACAGATGTTGCATGATTATGTCAAGATTTTTTCCTGGTCATATGAAGACATGCCAGGACTAGATACAGATATTGTGGTTCACCGTCTACAAACTAAAGAAGATTTCCCTCCGGTAAAGCAAAAGGTTTGTCGCATGTGCCCTGAAATGTCAGAGAAGATCAAAACAGAGGTTATGAAGCAGTTCAACATTGGGTTCTTAGTTGTCACCTCCTATCCCCAATGGCTTGCTGTGATCGGTGGATCTGGAACTGACTATTTAACGCTGGTTCGCGAAATGTCACGGAAGCAAGAGTCGCCACCGTCTTTTATTTTCTCCAATATGGAAAGGACAAAAGCACAGAAAAATTCCTTATTGAGATTAGTTCTCGGTTCGGGAGGTAGATTTATAGAAAGGGAAGGTGTTAGCACCCTTTCTATCCATGGTTATCCATGGGCTCTTAGATACTTGCTCATTTGTGTTTTCAAAATGTTTGTTTGCTTTTCAAGGTGAGTGGGTTTGAAAAAGTTTCGTTTAAAATTTCAGTTCGACTCTTGTATCAGTCCTCAAGAGTGTTTGAAAAATTGTTTTGAAAGCTTTTGGAAAAGTGTCAGTGTGAAAAGAGTTTTTGATTTGATTTGTTTTGAATTAGAGCAAGTATCTACGAGTCATCTACCTACCCTAAGGAATTAGTCTGTGTAAATGTCCTTAAGGTAGTGCCATCCCACCATTGAGAGGTAGGTAGCACCACCGTTGGAGGTGTTCGGGTCAATTCGAGGATTAGGGACAGTGTGGTCACCAGAGCAATAGGAGGATACCTTAGAAGCTACCCCCATGCCATGTTCATGGACATGAGGACTTACTAAAACGTCCTCTACTCGACGACCACCTTTCGAGGGGCAAGGCAACAGTGAGGCGTACCCTAGGGGTGGTGTGTGAATTGTGTGTCATTTTCAGTTTATTGTTTGTCTTGTCATGCATTGGTGATCTACGTTTCGATTTTATTTTTGGGCATTCATTCTTTCATGTTATTGTTTAACAGTTAAAGGTGCGGGAATTTAAAGTGCGAAAAAAATAAAGGTCCTACGCTATTACAAAGGCGCGGGTCTACAACGCCAAATTAATCCAGACCCGATTTAAAATAGGGTGCAGAAAATAAATGTCTAATAGCTATTACATGGCTTTGGAACAAGTACATTATATTCGCAAAAGAAATAAATAAAACGCGCGAACAAAAACATAATCGAATGCGAGGGCGCCGAACCCTTTAAAGGAATTAAAATAAAATAAATAAAATAATTAAATTAAATAAAGGCAATGACTTATTTTTATGTTTTTTTGTATTTATGACATTAAAGAAAATTAAATTAATTAAAAGTCAAGTAATTAATTCTAATTCTAATTGTTTTTAATTTATTAAAGAAAATGCATTAAAGTTAAAACCTAGAATTAAAACTAATTAATTATAAAATTTATTTACAAAATTAATGGTCAATGATATTTATAATAAAAATATTTAATTAATTAAAAAAGATAAAAAGTGCTAAAGGCCTATTTTGGTTATTTTTGGTTTATTGTGAAAAAAGAATTAAATTATAACCTAAAATTAAATCTAAATTAATTACATACAAATTTATTTATGAAAATACTTAAAATAAAATATTTTATTATTTTTTCTTTTTTCTGATTTTTATATGTTTTTTATATTTTGAAAATATTAATTAATTAAAAGAAAGCAACAATTAAAAGAATATAAAAATAATAAAAAGAACAAAGAAAAGAAAGAAAATTGTAAAACCTAAGGGGGTGAAGCCCCTAATTTGGAGGTATGAATTGAGAAATCTGGCCCAATAAGCCTGACCCGCTTGACTTTTTTTGAGTAGCATGCTGATGCGTGGACCAGGGTGTATGGTACTCTCCAACTCTCACCCTTTGATCTGATGCTTCAAGACGCGTGTACGCTGGATTCTGATGGTGTATCATGGAATATAACATAGGCGCTGCATGTGAACGTTAAATGAAAAATAACATAGAAATTATTGAAGACCTGGGGCTCGAACCCAGGTCTTGGATGTTGACACACACATGCTTTGCCAGTTGTGCTAGACACGTTATCTGTAATTTAAACGACAAACAAATAATATAAAATAAACAATGGTCAATGGGCTCCAGCGCGCAAATTTTTTGAATCAGCCTATCACCATTTGCCAACACATCATCTTCTTCATGTATTATTTTCCTGAAAAAACAAATAAAACATGGCAACGGTTTTTCATGCGTGGCCTAAGATGGTATACCAGAAAATAACGATTAGCCCTAGGGGCTTTATAAATTAGGCGCGATGGGGGCTTCTTCTTCGTCCAGATGTGCCTGATGCAATGGTGTTAGTCGTGTGTCCTAATTTTGCAGGAATAAGAAACGCCTAATTTGAGAACCTGAAAACCCTAAGCATCTCTAATGGCAAATCCTTGTATAAGGCATGAAAACAAAATTAAACCATATAGATAGCATCAGAATTGCATAAAGAAGGTAAATCACGTATCAAAAAGTGTAAAAAACGCATGAATTAGTATGCACGATCATGGATTTTATTTGCAACAGTTTGACTTTATTATACCAATTCTGGGCGTTTTGATGAGAGTTTGTGATTGGAAAACTTTCAATGGACCTTCAGGAAGGTGTTTGAACGACTATTAAGCCTTGAATCAACCTGCAAAAGGGTTTTCAGTTTTGGAATTTTTTGCTAATTTTTCAAGTTTTCTCTCAAGGTTCCTGCGCAGCTTCCTCTTCAATTTTGATGTGTATCCCTTGTATATACTCTAGGCAATGTGTTTGGATGATAGTTATGGCCAATAAAGCCTTGCCTTGATGTTTTGGATTTTCACATAAACCACCATTATCACACTTTCCATTTTTTGCCTCATTTTGAATTCTTGCCTTATTTGAGCCTTAGCACGAAAATGGTATCTGTTTAAAGGTGATTCAAGATCCATAAAATTCAAATATACTCTTTTAATTAAGCTTTTTGATTTTCCATTGATTTAAAAGATTTAAAATTAATTAAATCTAATAAAATCAATTAAAAAATGAAAAAATTAATTAAAATATTTGAAATAAAAGGTGGGACACGTGGGAGGCATGGCCAAGTCAATTCAAGTGGAAAAAGTGGGCCCCTTTTATCAAAAATGAAATTTCAAGGATAAATGATTTTGGCCATTTCACAAAAATTTCTCAACTTCTCCAATGCATAACTTGCTCAATTTTTAAGATTTGCTCATGTTCTTGGACATTTTGGAAAGGTTTTTGAGTCCTCTAACCAATGCCTTTGGGCCCATGTCATTTTTATTTACCAATCTCAAGTTATGGCCTTTGACTTAAAGTCCCTTTTTGTTGACTTTTGAAAATGACCTATAATGTTGAAATTGATAACTTTTTGTGAGAGCATTTCTTGGACTTTAAGTATGAAGATGAGTTGTAGGAAATGTCTTTTTCTTCAAAATGAGCTTTGGATGGAATTTTTCTGATAATCCATGTGAAAGTTATGCCCTGGTCAATTTCAGTTGACTTTTTCAACTGTGCAAAAATAGAAACTTTTGCATCTTGATGATTTTTGAGCCAAGTTTTGAGAATCATGATCAAGCATTGATCAAATGATGTTTGTGGCTTCAAAATGATATGTTGACCAAAAATTTGAACTTTTGACTGTCAAATGACCATTTTGCCCCTACAGTTGACTGTAGTGCAATTAGGGTTTTTGACTGTGCAATTTTGTGCTGAAAGTCTTGAAACTTGATATGAGGATGCTTGACCATATTTGTAGGCATGTGGGACTTGATTGGGCCCTTGGAAACTTCATTTTCTTGATCAGGACACAAACCCTAATTTTGACTGTATAGGAGACCCTTGACTGTGCAACCCTTAGGGAGATTTTGAAGCTTGACTTGGCAATTTTCTTGAAGAATATGGGAGGGCAAATTTTGGGGTACAACAGTTGCCCCTGTTCAATCTTCTTAGACCTGAGGATGCAGATTGGCTGACGTGCCTTTCGTAATCCGAGGGTAGAAGATGATTGAACACTAGAGTGCCCAGAAATTTGCGCTCACATAGAAGCAGTGATGGTGGAAATGGGCTTATAGATGCCATTTGGAGATTGATGAATAGGGTGATGGGCTTATAGATGCCATTTGGGTGTTGACCACATAAGAGATTCCTTAGCGAGAACCTGCATACCTGCAAAAGAAAAAAGAGTACCTGACACGTCGCAGGAGCTTATTTTCAGATGTTTGGCATAGATGTGTCCTGACTGGCTACAGGAGCTGGATCTTGGAGCTTCACATGATGATGAATGAACCAGGGATGGTTACTAACTTGCATGAGTGGTAAGAGAACCTTGGGTGACTTTAACTCCAACAACGCTCGTTGAGAAAATCTTGGTGGGAATTACCATCTTCACAGGATCGGGAAGAGAACCATAGGCAATTATAATCTCAAAAGCGGACGTTTGAGAAAAACCTGAAATGAAATTATCGTCTCCACAACGTCGGGAGAGAACCATAGGAAATTATAATCTCAAAAGCGGGCGTCTGAGAAAAACCTAGAATGGAATTATCACCTCACTCACCGTCGGAGAGGGAACCATCTGAAAAGGAATTATCACCTCACTCACCGTCGGAGAGGGAACCATCTGAAAAGGAATTATCACCTCACTCACCGTCGGAGAGGGAACCATCTGAAAAGGAATTATCACCTCACTCACCGTCGGAGAGGGAACCATAGGAGATTATCACCTCACTCACCGTCGGAGAGGGAACCATCTGAAAAGGAATTACCACCTCCACAACATCGGGAGAGAACCAAAGGAAATTATAATCTCAAAAGCGGGCGTTTGAGAAAAACCTGATAACTTCTACTGAGTCTTCATCAGAAAAATCTGTTGGGAGTCGATTTAGCTGGACTAGAGAAGGCCTTGGACTGGATAAGAAATCTTTGGGGTCGATTAACTGAACCGGTCTAGGTCTTGAAATATGATTGAGAATTTAGCTGAAACTTTCCTGAAAGAATAGAGGTCAGTCATATGCAATGCATGATATGGATCAAGCAATGATGTTCTCAACATAAATGAGATTTGTATGATATAATGCGTATATGCATGCTATAATGATGTATGTGATGTTTAGGAATGTATGCTTTTGTCTAGGAAAGTAAATCCTTGACGGGTGCCGGGAAGTCATATCCTGGGCTGATGTTGAAGAATAGATTTTGCTTCCGCTGGAGATGATGGCTGCAAGATCACCGGTAGGAGAAGATGACTCCGTTGCGGAATAAACTTGGAAAATGGAAGATTCTGCGGGGAGAAAAGATACTCTAGCGACCATGCTGGGAAGCAATACTCTGTGGGGAGAGACGTACTTTGTTGAGTTGTTGATAATAACTTGCTGTGGATACCATCGTTATATTGGAAGTGTTAATGGACTTCGCTGGGGATAAGAAGACTCCGTCGAGGACGCTCTTTCCGTGGCTTTTGGCTGAGGATAACCCAGTTATATCCTGTTAAGGAAATAACTCTTTAAATAAAGCCGGACGACGCGTTCGTGCTCTGCGAGGGGATAAGCTTCCAGAATCTACTGGGGATAAGCTTACTGCTTGGGGAGATGACTTCCAACTTTCCGGGGGAAACTGGATTGGATTCTCCTGGGGAAGTTTTTGAGATGTATCGGGGGAAGTGACACCACCGAATGTTTGATATATCGCCGGGGAACAATCTTTAGACCAAGACTGCCGGGGATGCTTGTTAAGAATGCATGTACTGCTGGGGAATGTTGAGATCTGCTGGAGGACACCCAACTTCCTTAAGTTTGATAATTTTGCTTGGAGAAGAGTGCACTGACTTGCTGGCTCACTCTCTGGGGAATTAGGACATACTGGTCATGCCCTTTAACTGAACCTACCTTGGTACCTTGGAGGATAGAACAATTAGATTGCTTAGACAACTCTTT
Organism: Vicia faba; assembly: GCA_948472305.1. NCBI lineage: Eukaryota > Viridiplantae > Streptophyta > Magnoliopsida > Fabales > Fabaceae > Vicia > Vicia faba. The sequence continues at coordinate 265,490,658 of OX451740.1, forward strand.
ATTGCCCCTGTTTCTAATGTTACCTGTAATTAATCCTTTGTTTCGTATGCAAATATTTATGAGTTAGCAAATTATTATCAATGCGTATATCACAAATTGAACCTTGGACGTTCTTCGCAAAAACAAAACAGAAAAAGAAAAAACAATTGGCACTTTTAACTGAAAAGTATATTTGTATTGATTTTTGAATGGCCCGAGAATAGGCGTTTTGTGTACAAGAGGCTGACGTCCTAGTAAGAGGAACGCCGCCGAACAAGAGAGTTTATACAAATTTTGTACAAAAGAAAATAAAACAGCCGTGTGAAGTGAATGATCCCACTGGGTTTCAACTCTGCTATTGCCTTTATAACTCTGAGCGTCTCATCACTTGACGACCTTGGTTGAAGGTGAAGCTGACCGATCGATGCCGTCTGAACTTGATGCAGATACCGGATTCTGGATAAAAAGTGATCCAATGAGACATAGTATTACGCTTTTATCCCTAATTTTTGCCTGGACCGCCCTTTCGGGTTTTCAGTCCACCGGGATACCCATTTTTGCCCAAGCCGCCTTTTCAGGTTTTCGACTTGCCAGGTGTACAGATTTTTTTTATTTCATCCCTTCATTTTGCCCGAACCCTTTTGGTTCGACGGGAAGCCCTAATTTTTGCCTAGGCATGTCAGCCTAGCGGGTCTTTTTTCATGTGTAGTATCTTTTTACTATGTCTGCATTGGCGGGGTGAGGAAGATCGTCACCATCCATGTTGGTTAGGATCATGGCTCCTCCTGAGAACACATGTTTAACCACAAATGGCCCTTCGTACGTAGGGGTCCATTTGCCCCTTGGATCACTCTGAGGAAGGATGATTCTTTTGATTACCAGATCCCCAACTTGATATTCCTGTGGTCTGACCTTTTTGTTAAATGCCCTGATCATCCGTTTTTGATACGTCTGACCATGGCAGATAGCAACAAGTCTCTTTTCATCGATAAGGTTGAGCTGATCAAGTCGGGTCTGGATCCAATCATCTTCATTCAGATTTGCATCCTTCATTATCCGGAGAGATGGTATTTGCACTTCGATTGGTAAGACTGCCTCCATACCATAAACCAAAGAGAAAGGAGTTGCCCCGGTTGACGTCCTAGCTGAGGTACGGTACCCATGTAGAGCAAACGGTAACATCTCGTGCCAATCTTTATAGGTCACTGTCATCTTCTGCACGATTTTCTTGATATTTTTATTTGCTGCTTCTACAGCCCCATTCATCTTCGGTCTGTAAGGAGAAGAATTGTGGTGCTGTATCTTGAACTGTTCACAGAGCTCAGTGATCATCTTGTTATTCAGATTGGTACCGTTATCTGTAATAATTCTCTCAGGGACACCGTATCGACAGATCAGGTTATGCCGAATGAACCGTGCCACAACAGTCTTGGTTACCGTAGCATAGGATGCTGCTTCGACCCATTTTGTAAAGTAATCAATCGCTACAAGGATGAAGCGATGCCCGTTAGATGCCGTAGGTCTGATCTCACCAATCATGTCAATGCCCCACATAGCAAAAGGCCAAGGTGCGGTCAGAACATTCAGAGGAACTGGAGGAACATGCACCTTGTCTGCATAAATCTAGCACTTATGGCATGTCCTGGAATGTTGGTAGCAGTCAGCTTCCATTGTGGACCAGTAATATCCTGCCCGAAGGATCTTCTTCGCCATAGTGTGCCCACTGGAATGTGTACCAAAGGTCCCTTCATGCAGCTCTTTCATGATCCTTTCTGCTTCAGTCTTATCCACACAACGCAGTAAGGTTGAATCATGGTTTCGCTTGTACAAGATGCCGTTGCTAAGGAAGAATTTTGCCGCGAACCTCCTCAGGAACTTCTTATCATTGACAGAGGCACCTTCAGGGTATTCCTGAGTTTCCAGATATCTCTTCACCTCATGGTACCAAGGCTTCTCAGTCACCATCTCAGTCTCGAGATCGCAACAGTATGCCGGTTCGTCCAGTTTCAAGATGATGATCCAGGGGGCCTCATTGTCCCATTTGACTTTGAACATAGAAGACATTGTGGCTAACGCGTCTGCTAATTGATTCTCCTCTCTCGGGAAATGTTCAAAGGTTATCTTTGTGAAGTGGGGGATCATTGTCAACACACATTCTTTGTAAGGAATGAGATTCGGATGTTTCGTATCCCACTCGCCTTTGATATGGTTGATCACGAGAGCGGAATCTCCGAAGACACTCAGAAACTTGATCCTTAAGTCAATTGCAGCTTTGAGTCCCATGATGCACGCCTCATACTCCGCCATGTTGTTGGTGCAGTTGAAACATAGCCGGGCAGTGAGTGGAGTATGAGTGCCTTGAGGGGATATGATTATGGCGCCGATACCGTTACCCAAAGCATTGGAGGCTCCGTCAAAGTGCATAGACCATCGGGATCCTTCCTCAGGTCCTTCATCCGGTCCTGGTACTTCACAATCAGTCACTATCATGATGCTTTCATCCGGAAACTCGAAGTTCATTGACTGATAGTCATCTACGGCCTGATGTGCCAAGTGGTCTGCCAATACACTTCCCTTGATGGCTTTCTGGGTCGTGTACTGAATGTCATATTCCGTCAAGATCATTTGCCGTCTTGCAATTCTCCCAGACAGAGCAGGCTTTTCGAATATGTACTTTATAGGATCCATCTTTGAGATTAATAAGGTAGTGTGAGCCAGCATATACTGTCTCAACCGGAGAGCAGCCCATACCAAAGCGCAGCAAGTTTTCTCAAGCAGTGAGTATCGGGTCTCACAGTCGGTAAACTTTTTGCTAAGGTAATAAATGGCATGCTCTTTTCGGCCAGAGTCGTCATGCTGCCCCAGCACACACCCCATTGAGTTGTCAAGCACTGTTAGATATAGTATCCGAGGTCTCCCTTCAACCGGTGGAATAAGGATAGGTGGTTCTTGGAGATACTCTTTGATTCTGTCGAAAGCAGCCTGACATTCATCATTCCAACGCACTACCTGATCTTTCTTCAGCAGCTTGAAGATTGGCTCACAGGTAGCAGTTAGGTGTGAGATGAATCGAGCAATGTAATTCAGGCGTCCTAAAAAGCCTCTGACTTCCTTCTCTGTTCTAGGAACTGGCATCTCTTGAATAGCTTTAACCTTGGCAGGGTCCACTTGAATACCCTTGTCGCTTACAACGAAGCCTAGCAACTTCCCAGATCTTACCCCGAAGGTGCACTTGTTCGGGTTCAATCTCAGCTTGTACAATTTCAGACGGTCAAACAGTTTCTGCAGATGATCAATGTGTTCTTCCTCAGTCTGGGACCTTGCGATCATGTCGTCAACATACACTTCTATCTCATGATGGATCATGTCATGAAATAAAGCAACCATAGCACGTTGGTAGGTTGCCCCAGCGTTCTTTAGTCCAAAAGGCATGACCTTGTAACAGAAGGTGCCTCACTGAGTAACAAATGTAGTCTTTTCCATGTCTTCAGGAGCCATCTTGATCTGATTGTAGCCTGAAAAACCATCCATGAAAGAGAACACCTTATGCTGAGCTGTATTATCAACAAGGACATCAATGTGAGGTAGAGGGAAGTCATCTTTGGGGCTGGCCCTGTTCAGGTCCCTGTAATCGACACACATTCTGACCTTACCGTCTTTCTTAGGTACCGGCACCACATTAGCAACCCACTGAGGGTAAGAAGTCACTGCAAGAAATCCGGCATCAAACTGCTTCATAACCTCGGCTTTAATCTTCTCAGACATCTCTGGACGCATACGGCGGACCTTTTTCTTAACCGGAGGGCAATCTTCCTTAGTTGGCAAGTGATGGACCACAATATCGGTATCCAACCCAGGCATGTCTTCGTAGGACCAGGCAAAGATCTCCATATAATCATGCAGCATTTGAGTCAACCGTTGCTTCACGCTGAGCTCTAGGTTGGCACCAATCTTTACCTCTTTCTTGTCTTCTTCAGTACCCAAGTTTATTGTTTCCACTGGCTCTTCATGGGGTTGAATTGCCCTTTCCTCTTGAAGTAACAGTCTTGCGAGCTCGCCAGGCACTTCGCAATCATCTTCACCTTCGTCTTCGGCTAAGTTGATTGGATTTTCGAAGTCATAACTGGTAGTAGCAGAGTCGTTACCAGTGAGATCCAGAGTGGATTGAAACCTGTATGAGTGAGTGTGTGTAAATACAGCTGTTTTGCAATATGTAAAGAAAGGAAAGAAAAGGAGCGCAAAATTTGAAATGTGAAAAACGTCCAATGCTTTTATTTATGATATATGACAGTGACAAACAAAAGCCCTCATAAATAGAACCACGGTGCCCCGGGTAAGACACCGGGCCATACAGTTTCAAGTTATTGTTTATTACAAATCCAAAACAAAGAAGTTCATTACTGGGGAACAAAAGTTATGGGTGTAAAGTCTTTAGCAGTCCAATTGGTCAATCCACCAACAGTCGTCGGGTAGATCCAGCTATCGAACTCTGACTCCTCCACTTCGTCTTCCTCTCCAATAGCATTCACTCCTGAGTAGGTGATGAGCACAGGAGGTCTTCCAATTCTCGCCTTGCGCACTGCCTTCTGAGCTTCTGTGGTGAAACCCAGCCCAAACTTGTTAGTCTTAGGAGTAAGATCAGGGAGCTTGCCCCAGTTTGCACATTCACCTCTTTCGATCACAGCCCGAGCGTCCTTTAAGGAGGCCATCTTCAAAGGAGAAACCTCTTCAACCACTGCTTCTGCTGCTGCCAAAGTTTGTGGCACCTCCTCAAAATGTTGAAAGGGGGTCTCAATGAACTCCCCATCCATTTCCACGTACCTGAAGGAGTTGAGGTGGCTGACCATGTATTCCTCTTCCCCTTGCACTGTTACAATTTTCCCCCTGACCGGGTATTTGAGCTTCTGATGCAATGTGGAGGTCACAGCTCCAGCCTTGTGGATCCACGGGCGACCTAGCAAACAAGAATAGGATGGACGGATGTCCATCACATAGAATTTTGAATCGAAGACCTGTGACCCAACCCTGATTGGGATGTCCACCTCACCATGTACCATTCTTTTGGACCCGTCAAAGGCCCGGACAACAATGTTACTTGGTTTGAGCTCTAGACCCTCACAGTCCAGCCTATCCAGAGCCTTCTTGGGCAGCATGTTTAATGAAGAACCTGTGTCAACCAGCACGTGAGCAAGGGTAGTGCCCCTGCATTCAATGGAGACATGCAGGGCATCATTATGGTTCTTCCCCTTTGCTGTCAGATCGGCATCAGAGAAACCCAGGCCATTATCAGCGGTTAGGTTGGCCACACAGTCGGTGAACTGATCAGCAGACGTCTCTTGGGGTACGTGGGCTGTCTTTAAGAAAGAAATCAGAGCCTTGGCATGGGCCTCTGAACACAGCAGCAATGACAACATGGAGATTTTGGAGGGGATGTGCCCCAGCTGTTCGACAATGTTGAAATCACTTTTCTTTATTATTTTGAGGATTTCTTCCATTTCCTGCCTGGAAGCCTCAACAATGGTCTTCGGTGCCTCCGTCCGGGCAGGCACATCAGCAGCAATCCCCTTGCCCCGAGTATCAGACGACTCGGCAGCAGGGGTAGAAACTTGGTCAGGGGGGGATACAGGCACACTGGCAGGTGTGAAGACCAAAGGCCTATGAATTACCGGAGGAGCAATGTCTGGCGAGAACAGTCTTCCACTACGAGTGACCTTAGCAGGCCCAGTGATGTTGGAGACACCAGTATCAATGTTGAACTCTTGTTTCACACCCAGAACGTAAACATCCGCCCCATAGTGCCATGGGACAGCCTTATCAGATTTGTAGGGGATGGGCCCCGGAACAGTAATGGTGATGGGAGCAATCTTGTGAACCGGCAAAATTTGGACAGGCTTCTTTGAAAGAGCCTTGGAAGGGTTGTTGAAGATGGTAACAATTGAAACTTCTTCAACAGGAGCAGCAGGAACAGCAGTCTTTCTGAACAAAATCTCTCTACTATCCATCAGGTTTTGGACGCCTGACTTCAGCAGAGAACAACCAGCAGGGGAAGCAACACATAGAGGGCAACCTTCGCTACATCCCGGAAATAAACCGGCTAGCAACAGGTTCCTCTTGACCGTTAGCAGCGGAGTAGAAACATCATCCACCGAAGCTACATACAAATCCTCCTCAACAGCATTCACTCCATGCTGGGGCATGGGGGCGATCACAACATTCGGCCTCTCAGGCGCCTCAAACTGTATCTCCTTTGCATCAATAAGGTCCTGAACCTTATTCTTTAGGGCCCAACAGTCATCTGTGCTATGCCCCGGGCTATCAGAATGATAAGCACAACGAGCATTCAGATTGTACTTAGGAGATGTAGTATTGGGAAACTTCGGAGCTTCTCTGACAGTCACTAAATTGGTGGATAGCAACTGTGGCAGGATCTGTGATAAGGTCATGCTCAAGCGGGTAAACTCTCTCCGGGGTCTTTCAGCCCTTTGAGGATTGGTCGGCCGAGGAGCGGCAGCAGGCTTGGCAATCATTACCGCACTGACAGATTGGCGGCGTTCAGGTCGCTCTGGTCTCCGGGAGCTATATACAGCACTAGCCTCCTTTTTGAAGGGTTTCTTTTCAGCACTGGAGGAGGCAACCTTCTGTATCTTCCCCGATTTTATACCGGCCTCGATCCTTTCACCAGTCAGGATCAGATCAGTAAACCCAGCAGAGGAATTACCAATGAGATGATTGAAAAACGGACCAGACAGGGTCCCCAAAAACATATTCACCAGCTCCCGGTCTGTCAACGGTGGCTGCACCCTGCCAGCCAGATCTCTCCACTTCTGGGCGTACTCCTTAAAACCTTCACCCGACCCTAGCGACATACCCTGGAGTTGGGTACGCGTAGGAGCGAGGTCGGAATTATATTGATACTGCTTGTAAAAAGCAGTGGCCAGATCCTCCCAGTTACGAATGTTGGTTCCTTCCAACTGATAGAACCATTCGAGGTGAGTCCCTGAAAGACTCTCCTGGAAGAAGTGGATCCATAAGTTCCTGTCTGCTGTGTAAGGCTGGATCTTCCTTACATAAGAACGGAGGTGCATCTTGGGACAGGAAGCCCCGTCATACTTCACAAAGGCAGGTGCCTTGAACTTGTGTGGAATCACCACCCCAGTAGATAACCCCAAGTCTCCGAAGTCCAGTCCAGGCACACGCTGAACTTCCATAGCTTTTAATCTGTCCTCCAACTGCTTGTACCGGTCTTCAGCAGGAGGGTACTGTTCGTCGTTGAAGTCTGTTTCAGTATCAGAGACCACAGGAGTAGGGACCTCCCTTTCTTGGTGACTACCTTCCCCCACAGATGGAGTAGTCCTCTCAGCCTCAACCTGTAAGGTGTTCCCAAGTCTGCGCCCAGTGTTAAATAGCACAGTCCTCCTCTTCTTCTTATTCTTCTTCAGAAGCATGGTCTTCAACTCTTGTTGACCCTGAGCCAAACCCTTGATCAGCTCCTGAAATTGGGCGTTCTGCGCCTGAAGAGCCTTGATAGATGCCTCGGTTGATGATTCAGGGTTCATGATGCTGAAATAAACAGCGAAGAACAGTCAGCAGCCTGAAAGGAAGAGTACCTGTGATGCATATGATGAATGATATGTGTTTATGCAATGCATTCAAGAGTTCGAAAATTCAAATTTGTTGTAGACAAAAAGGAACACACGTTATTATTAAGAAAATAATTGTTCAGTACATTAAAGCCTCATAGGCAAACATTACAAAGCAGATCAGTCCCAAAAGACACTACGCATCCTTTTCGGAGCAATATAGGTATTGAGATTCCTCTCCTTGTGCAGTAGGCGGGTGAGCTCTAGGACCTTTTTCTCACTGGCATGTAGATTGGTTTCCAGAGAATTCCGTTCTTCCTAAAGCTGGATCCAACTCTTCTGCATCTCTTCCCAGGACGTGGGCATGTCAGGATGTTGAATGGTGTAGGACACCTCCCCTTCCAAGTCTGGCTCTTTGATCACAGGGAGAACATGGGGATATGGCATCACCAGCTTCTGGGAACGGGCTCGCACCCATTTGAGATAAGGCTCCAATGGGATGGAGTTCCTGTGCCCCAGGGTCTTGCTGTCTATTTTGCTGGGCATCCTCCAAGCTTTGATAAATTTCTGGCGAAGTCCTTGCGTATCCTTGTCGAAGTCAAAAACTATGTCAGGAATTAACATCTCATGAGGGCCATCTTTCCGAGCATAACCAAACTGTCTCCAAGCCAGGCATGGGTTGTAAGTAATACCTCCTCTGATTCCAAGTAAAGGAACATTAGGGTACTCCCCACAACGATCAATGATAGTGACATCCGCTCTGGACCGAGAACACCAATGTATATCTGCATGTGTAAGAGTCATCAACCGTTGTGACCACCTCAAACCTCGCTCGTTCTTCAAAACTGATTATGGAAGGTGCGAAATAAACCACCTTCCCAGGAGGGGAGTGCAGCACATAATAACACCCCTCTTTCTCATGGTTCGAGTGTAACATGAGTGAAGGATGTCCCCCAGCAACGTAGGTATAGGATTCTTGGACATGAAGACCTTGACAGCACTGATATCTATAAGCTGATCTGGTTTAGGGAATAACACCAACCCATAGACAAGGAGGGCTACAACTTCTTCAAAGGCTTGCAGGTCAAGGGAATTCCAACACTCTTGGGCCTTCTCAAACAGAAACTTTTCCAAGAATCCTTTGATACCATTTCTGGCTTCCCAATGCCCCTTGATGTCAGATGGTTGTAGGCATAATGCTTTAGCTACTTCTTCAAGTTTTGGTTCCCTTTCCGTACCGTTGTAGGGTAGTTGATTGAGAATGGGAATCTTCAGAAGCTGGGAAAACTCTTCTAGAGTAGGCACCAGCTGATAATCCGGGAAAGTAAAACAGTGATGCAGAGGGTCAAAGAATTGGAAAAGGACCTTTACCATCTCTTCCTCAATATTGGTATTGACCAGGCTGATGAGTCTACCATGCCTTTCACTGAATGACGAGTTCTCGGGAATCCTGGATGTAAGCTCCTTAAGCTGAGGAGGGACCCTTATGAGGTTGATCTGAATTGTCTTTCTGCGGATAGTCTCCATGTCCTACAAAACAAGAACAAAGATGAAGATTCGAACCCCTGAAATGGTTAGTGGATGCATATGATGCTGTATGATGTTATGATGCTATGATTAAACACACCACAAATATTTACAAAGGCAAACATGGAAGGCACACAAGTCACACAAGACAAACCCTTAGAGTTTAGGCCAGCATGGGGTCTGGGTATTACCCTCTTGAAGTTGGTGGGCTCAAACCTGTCCTATCAAAGTAACCGGGTTCTAAGGATCTCAATATCATTGGATTGCTTTCATTGTTCATCGTTTCGATTTGGCCACTGACTGGAGATCAAAATATCCCAAGAAAACAACCCTCAATTGAGTGTAGTATCGAGTATCAACCGACTTCGGAGTACACCAAAGTAGTCATCTCACTACCCTAAAGAGACCAAGATGGTTCAATTAAGGTTCCTAAGGTCTGTTGATGCTTCACGACACCACATGGAGGCCCCGTACTCTCATTGATTGACTTAAGGGTTACCGGTACACACCAAAGTGCCACATCAACGTAGCAGACTGCTTCAACCATGTCGGTATACCCCGCACAGTTCCCTCACAGCCTTGTTGCTACTTTCTAAGAAGGTATCCCCAGATCCGGGTTAGGATCTATAGAACTCCCAAGACAGTCCCACAATTTAAAGCAAACAAATCAAAGCAATTGAAAACACAGTGATCTTAGTCCTAAGGTACACCTCACTTTAAAGATTTCCCCAGCAGAGTCGCCAGTTCTGTGATCGGTGGATCTGGAACTGACTATTTAACGCTGGTTCGCGAAATGTCACGGAAGCAAGAGTCGCCACCATCTTTTATTTTCTCCAATATGGAAAGGACAAAAGCACAGAAAAATTCCTTATTGAGATTAGTTCTCGGTTCGGGAGGTAGATTTATAGAAAGGGAAGGTGTTAGCACCCTTTCTATCCATGGTTATCCATGGGCTCTTAGATACTTGCTCATTTGTGTTTTCAAAATGTTTGTTTGCTTTTCAAGGTGAGTGGGTTTGAAAAAGTTTCGTTTAAAATTTCAGTTCGACTCTTGTATCAGTCCTCAAGAGTGTTTGAAAAATTGTTTTGAAAGCTTTTGGAAAAGTGTCAGTGTGAAAAGAGTTTTTGATTTGATTTGTTTTGAATTAGAGCAAGTATCTACGAGTCATCTACCTACCCTAAGGAATTAGTCTGTGTAAATGTCCTTAAGGTAGTGCCATCCCACCATTGAGAGGTAGGTAGCACCACCGTTGGAGGTGTTCGGGTCAATTCGAGGATTAGGGACAGTGTGGTCACCAGAGCAATAGGAGGATACCTTAGAAGCTACCCCCATGCCATGTTCATGGACATGAGGACTTACTAAAACGTCCTCTACTCGACGACCACCTTTCGAGGGGCAAGGCAACAGTGAGGCGTACCCTAGGGGTGGTGTGTGAATTGTGTGTCATTTTCAGTTTATTGTTTGTCTTGTCATGCATTGGTGATCTACGTTTCGATTTTATTTTTGGGCATTCATTCTTTCATGTTATTGTTTAACAGTTAAAGGTGCGGGAATTTAAAGTGCGAAAAAAATAAAGGTCCTACGCTATTACAAAGGCGCGGGTCTACAACGCCAAATTAATCTAGACCCGATTTAAAATAGAGTGCAGAAAATAAATGTCTAATAGCTATTACATGGCTTTGGAACAAGTACATTATATTCGCAAAAGAAATAAATAAAACGCGCGAACAAAAACATAATCGAATGCGAGGGCGCCGAACCCTTTAAAGGAATTAAATTAAAATAAAATAAATAAAATAATTAAATTAAATAAAGGCAATGACTTATTTTTATGTTTTTTTGTATTTATGACATTAAAGAAAATTAAATTAATTAAAAGTCAAGTAATTAATTCTAATTCTAATTGTTTTTAATTTATTAAAGAAAATGCATTAAAGTTAAAACCTAGAATTAAAACTAATTAATTATAAAATTTATTTACAAAATTAATGGTCAATGATATTTATAATAAAAATATTTAATTAATTAAAAAAGATAAAAAGTGCTAAAGGCCTATTTTGGTTATTTTTGGTTTATTGTGATAAAAGAATTAAATTATAACCTAAAATTAAATCTAAATTAATTACATACAAATTTATTTATGAAAATACTTAAAATAAAATATTTTATTATTTTTTCTTTTTTCTGATTTTTATATGTTTTTTATATTTTGAAAATATTAATTAATTAAAAGAAAGCAACAATTAAAAGAATATAAAAATAATAAAAAGAACAAAGAAAAGAAAGAAAATTGTAAAACCTAAGGGGGTGAAGCCCCTAATTTGGAGGTATGAATTGAGAAATCTGGCCCAATAAGCCTGACCCGCTTGACTTTTTTTGAGTAGCATGCTGATGCGTGGACCAGGGTGTATGGTACTCTCCAACTCTCAGCCTTTGATCTGATGCTTCAAGACGCGTGTACGCCGGATTCTGATGGTGTATCATGGAATATAACATAGGCGCTGCATGTGAACGTTAAATGAAAAATAACATAGAAATTATTGAAGACCTGGGGCTCGAACCCAGGTCTTGGATGTTGACACACACATGCTTTGCCAGTTGTGCTAGACACGTTATCTGTAATTTAAACAACAAACAAATAATATAAAATAAACAATGGTCAATGGGCTCCAGCGCGCGAATTTTTTGAATCAGCCTATCACCATTTGCCAACACATCATCTTCTTCATGTATTATTTTCCTGAAAAAACAAATAAAACATGGCAACGGTTTTTCATGCGTGGCCTAAGATGGTATACCAGAAAATAACGATTAGCCCTAGGGGCTTTATAAATTAGGCGCGATGGGGGCTTCTTCTTCGTCCAGATGTGCCTGATGCAATGGTGTTAGTCGTGTGTCCTAATTTTGCAAGAATAAGAAACGCCTAATTTGAGAACCTGAAAACCCTAAGCATCTCTAATGGCAAATCCTTGTATAAGGCATGAAAACAAAATTAAACCATATAGATAGCATCAGAATTGCATAAAGAAGGTAAATCACGTATCAAAAAGTGTAAAAAACGCATGAATTAGTATGCACGATCATGGATTTTATTTGCAACAGTTTGACTTTATTATACCAATTCTGGGCGTTTTGATGAGAGTTTGTGATTGGAAAACTTTCAATGGACCTTCAGGAAGGTGTTTGAACGACTATTAAGCCTTGAATCAACCTGCAAAAGGGTTTTCAGTTTTGGAATTTTTTGCTAATTTTTCAAGTTTTCTCTCAAGGTTCCTACGCAGCTTCCTCTTTAATTTTGATGTGTATCCCTTGTATATACTCTAGGCAATGTGTTTGGATGATAGTTATGGCCAATAAAGCCTTGCCTTGATGTTTTGGATTTTCACATAAACCACCATTATCACACTTTCCATTTTTTGCCTCATTTTGAATTCTTGCCTTATTTGAGCCTTAGCACGAAAATGGTATCTGTTTAAAGGTGATTCAAGATCCATAAAAGTCAAATATACTCTTTTAATTAAGCTTTTTGATTTTCCATTGATTTAAAAGATTTAAAATTAATTAAATCTAATAAAATCAATTAAAAAATGAAAAAATTAATTAAAAAATTTGAAATAAAAGGTGGGACACGTGGGAGGCATGGCCAAGTCAATTCAAGTGGAAAAAGTGGGCCCCTTTTATCAAAAATGAAATTTCAAGGATAAATGATTTTGGCCATTTCACAAAAATTTCCCAACTTCTCCAATGCATAACTTGCTCAATTTTTAAGATTTGCTCATGTTCTTTTACATTTTGGAAAGGTGTTTGAGTCCTCTAACCAATTCCTTTGGTTCCATGTCATTTTGATTTACCAATCTCAAGTTATGGCCTTTGACTTAAAGTCCCTTTTTGTTGACTTTTGAAAATGACCTATAATGTTGAAATTGATAACTTTTTGTGAGAGCATTTCTTGGACTTGAAGTATGAAGATGAGTTGTAGGAAATGTCTTTCTCTTCAAAATGAGCTTTGGATGGAATTTTTCTGATAATCCATGTGAAAGTTATGCCCTGGTCAATTTCAGTTGACTTTTTCAACTGTCCAAAAATAGAAACTTTTGCATCTTGATGATTTTTGAGCCAAGTTTTGAGAATCATGATCAAGCATTGATCAAATGATGTTTGTGGCTTCAAAATGATATGTTGACCAAAAATTTGAACTTTTGACTGTCAAATGACCATTTTGCCCCTACAGTTGACTGTAGTGCAATTAGGGTTTTTGACTGTGCAATTTTATGCTGAAAGTCTTGAAACTTGATATGAGGATGCTTGACCATATTTGTAGGCATGTGGGACTTGATTGGGCCCTTGTAAACTTCATTTTCTTGATCAGGACACAAACCCTAATTTTGACTGTATAGGAGACCCTTGACTGTGCAACCCTTAGGGAGATTTTGAAGCTTGACTTGGCAATTTTCTTGAAGAATATGGGAGGGCAAATTTTGGGGTACAACACTTGCCAACGTAGTTCTGGTGCCTAAAAAAGACGGCAAGGTACGAATGTGTGTGGACTATAGAGATTTGAATAGGGCAAGCCCCAAAGATGACTTTCCACTCCCCCGCATTGACATTCTGGTTTACAACACCGCGTAGCACAAGATATTTTCCTTCATGAATGGTGTCTCTGGTTACAATCAGATCAAGATGGCACCCGAAGATATGGAGAAGACAACCTTCGTCATGCAATGGGGCACTTTCTGCTACAAAGTGATGTCGTTTGGATTAAAGAATGTCGGGGCAACCTATCAGCGAGCCATGGTAGACTTGTTTAATGATATGATTCACCATGAGATAGAGGTATATGTGGATGACATGATAGCCAGGTTTCAAACTGAGGAAGAGCACCTTGATCATTTACAAAAGTTGTTTGATAGGTTGAAGACGTACAAGATGAGGTTAAATCCAAACAAGTGCACCTTCGGGGTAAGGTCTGGTAAACTTTTGGGTTTCATTATTAGTGACAAGGGTATCCAGGTGGACCCTGCAAAGGTAAAGGCTATACAAGAGATATCGGCTCCTCACACTGAGAAGGAGGTCATAGGATTTTTGGGACTACTAAATTATATTGCTAGATTCATTTCCCATTTAACTGCTACTTATGATCCAATCTTCAAGCTCCTGAAGAAAGATCAAGTGGTAAAATGGAATGACGAATGTTAGATTGCCTTTGAAAAAATCAAGGAATACCTTCAAGAACCACCAATTCTGATGCCTCCGATTGAAGGAAGACCTTTGATAATGTACTTAACAGTGTTAGATGATTCAATGGGGTATGTGCTGGGTCAGCATGACGAGTCTGGTCGAAAAGAGAACGTAATATACTACCTTAGCAAAAAGTTTACCGACTGTGAAATAAGATACTCACTGCTCGAGAAAACTGTTACACTTTGGCATGGGCTGCTCGCCGACTGAGACAATATATGTTGACCCACACTACTTTGCTGATATCTAAGATGGATCCGATCAAGTACATCTTTGAGAAGCCCGCCCTCTCCGGAAGATTAGCAAGATGGGAAATGATCTTGACCGAATATGATATCCAATACACGAACCAGAAAGCAATAAAGGGAAGTGTACTAGCTAATCATTTGGCTCATCAGGATGTGGATGATTACCAGTCCATGAATTTTGAGTTCCCGGACGAGAATATTATGCTAGTGACTGACTATGAAGAACCTGGACCGAATGAAGGACCCGAAGAAGGATCTTGATGGATTATGGTTTTTGACATAGCCTTGAACGCACTCGGCAATGGCATTGGCGCTGTAATTATATCTCCTGAAGGCTGTCATATTCCTTTCACGGCCAGATTATGTTTCAACTATACCAACAATATGGCGGAGTATGAAGCATGCATCATGGGTCTCAAAGCTGCTATTGACCTGAGGATCAAGTTCTTGAGCGTTTTCGGGGATTCAGCCTTGGTAATAAGTCAGATCAAAGGAGAGTGGGATACGAAGCACCCAAATCTCATCTCGTACAAAGAGCACGTGCTGACATTGCTTCCACACTTTGAAGAGGTCACCTTTGAACATTTTCCACGAGAAGAGAATCAGTTCATGGACGTGCTAGCTACCATGTCATTTATGTTCAAAGTCAAGTGGGACAACAATGCTCCCCGAATCACTATCAAGAGGTTGGATGAACCAGCATACTGCTACGAGATTGACACTGAAGAAGTAGCAGACAAACCTTGGTTTCATGAAGTGAAAATGTATCCTGAGGCTCAAGAATATCCTGAGGGGGCATCTGTCAATGATAAGAAGTTTCTGAGAAGGTTCACCGTAAAGTTCTTCCTCAATAATGGAATCCTCTACAAGTGCAACCATGACTCTACTTTACTTTGGTGCATAAACAAGAGCGAAGCAGAGAGGATTATGGAAGATTTATGTGAAGGTGCCTTTGGAACCCATTCTAGTGGACATACCATGGCTAAAAAGATCCTACGAGTAGGATACTATTGGTCCACTATGGAAGCGGACTACTATCAGCATTCCCGAACTTGTCACAAATTCCAGATCTATGCTGATAAGGTGCATGTACCTCTGGTTCCTTTGAACGTATTGACGGCTCCTTGGCCCTTTGCAATGTGGGGCATTGACACGATCGAAGATATTAGACCCACCGCTTCCAATGGACATCGCTTCATAATGGTGGCCATTGATTATTTCACGAAGTGGATTGAAGCTGCCTCTTTTGCTACTGTTACCAAGAACGTTGTGGCGCCGTTTATCAAGCATAACCTGATTTGTTGGTACGGTGTGCTAGAGATAATCATCACTGACAATGGTACAACTCTCAACGATATGATGATCATCAAACTCTGTAAATAATTCAAGATCCAGCATCATAATTCTTCCCATTACTGGCCGAAGATGAATGACACTGTGGAGGCTGCTAACAAGAACATTAAGAAAATTGTACAGAAGATGACGGTGACATACAAATACTGGCATGAGATGTTACCATTTTCTCTTCATGGTTACCTCACCTCAGCACGAACATCGACAGGGGCAACACCTTACTCTCTAGTATATGGTATGGAGGTCGTCCTGCCTATTGAGGTCCAAATTCCTTCTTTGAGGATCATAAAGGATGTGGGTTTGAACAAAGACGATTGGATCCAGACTCGATTTGTTCAATTGAATCTGATTGATGAGAAAATGCTTACTGTTGTTTGTCATGGTCAAATGTATCAGAAACAGATGATCAAGGATTTCAACAAAAAGGTCAGACGCCAAGTATATCAAGCCAGGGATCTAGTGATCAAGCGCATCTTACTGCTGTAAGGTGATCCTAGGGGAAAATGGACTCCCACGTACGAATGGCCATTTGTGATCAAAAGCATATTTTCTGGTGGAGCCATGATTTTGACCACCATGGATGGCGACGGCCTTCCTCACCCTATTAATACAGACATAGTGAAAAGATACTATGCATAAATAAAGACCCGCTAGGTTGACTGGCATAGGCAAAAATAAGGGCATCCCGGCGAACCAAAAGGGTTCGGGCAAAAAATAGGGATGAAAACAAAAATATTTGTACACCCGACAAGTCGAAAACATGAAAAGGTGGCTTGGGCAAAAAAGGGTATCCCGGTGGACTGAAAACCCGAAAGGGCGGTCTAGGCAAAAGTTAGGGATTTGAAGCGTATCACTATGTCCCATTGGATCACCTTGCGACCAGACTTTAGTATCAACTATCGAGCTCAAACGGTACTGATCAATCCAGTCAGCTTCGGACAAGTAGCAAAGTGATGAGATGCTCAAAGACATAGGGGCAATAGCAGAATTGAAACTCAATGGAGTTATTAAACATAGATGTCTTCCTCTCTTTGTACAAAATTCTTGTCATAGGAAAATTTCAGAAATCAATATAAATCATTTCTTTGGAAGTACAAAATTGTTTGTTTTTATTTTTCCTGTTTTGTTTTGCAAAAAAACCTCCAATGACTTATTCTTGACATATGCATTTGAATATGATTTCCATTTATAAATGCTTGCATAAGAAACAGAAAGACAGATGCTCATGACTTTAAGGAGCGGGGCAAAGTCTAAAAACCCATTTCAGTCCCGACAAGTTACTCCTTCCAACAGGTACAGGGACAGAGACAGTTTTGAGAAGAAGTCACCATTACATATGGCATTGTGACGTCTATGTTCCCCACAAAGTAGAAATAACCAAAGTTTGGATCTCTCCTTCCCCAAGCAGGAATTATCCTCTCCAACAAAGTTCCTTCAGAGAGCTGAAATTTGTATTCCCCAGCCGAGTTGTATGATCCAACAGTTATAAAACCTCCTCCCTTGTAGAGTTCAGTTCTCTAACTACGAAAGTTCATTCCCCAACAATGTTTATTTCTCTACAATGGCAGAATCTTCCAATAAAACATCTCCTTCTACAGAGTTTATACTCAAGCGGAGTCCATCCCCGGCAGAATATCCTCAGACAGAAAGAGGAAATCCCCAGTGAATCATCTTCATTCATCATCCCTAGCAGAAATGAAGGATTCAGCCTCCCAATACTCTTTAGCAGCAGTCTGGTATTTACTTTCCCAGACTAAGAAACATCGCAATAGAATTCCATATTCATACATCATGGCATGCGCATACACATCGCATACATCACAGTCTCATTTATTTTGAGAACATCATTACACAATGCATTTCCTACATCACGACATTGCATACGACTAAATGTTCACCTTTTCAGGAAAGATCAAGTCAACAAATACCTTTGACTACTTACATGACCTGGCAGTCTTCTCAAAGGCTATGTCTGACGAAGGGCTATTTCAGCATCTTCCTCAAAAAGATTTTCTCAAAAGACCTTCTTTAGTTCAGTTAGATCGACAACAAGATCTCAGTGATTTCTATTCTAGTTGAATATACTCCAAGACTTTTGTCTGGTTCAGTTGTATCGATACTAAGATTCTTCTGATTTCCATTCCAGTCAAAGTTAACAAAAGACCTTCTCTGGTTTAGTCAAATCGACACTAAGATCTCTCTGATTTCTATTCCACTTGAAGATACTCCAAGACTTTTGTCTGGTTCAGTTTAATCGATACTAAGATTCTTCTGATTTCCATTCTAGTCAAAGTTAACAAAAGACCTTCTCTGGTTCAGTCAGATCGACACTAGGATCTCTCTGATTTCTATTCCAGTTGAAGATATTCCATTATTTTGTCTGGTTCAGTTAAATCGATACTAAGATTTTTCTGATTTCCATTCCAGTTAAAGTTAATCCAAGACCTTCTCTAGTTCAGTCAGATCGACACTAAGATCTCTCTGATTTCTATTCCAGTTGTAGATATTCCAAGACTTTTATCTATTTCAGTTGAATCAATGATAAGATTCTTATGATTTCCATTCCAGTCAAAGTTAATTACAGACCCTTCTTTGGTTCAGTTAAATCAACACTTTTTTCTGATTCATATTCCAGTTTAAGAAACTGCAAAGCCTGGAGTACGACAAGATAACAGTTTAATCTCATTTTCCTAGTAAGTCGTTGTGAATCCTGGAATATGACCAGATAGCAGCCAGTCTTATTATCCTCAGCAAGTCACTGTGAAGCCTGAATCCCAACCAGATAGCAGTTCACTTCCGTCTCTTCAATCAAGAGATGACTCCCTAGTAGAGTAATGAACAACTGAAGCTCCTAAACTCTACTCCCCAAAACAGAGACCAGAATTTATTAGCGGAGTCCTCCTCAACAACAGGAACAGGAGTTCCCACAAAGGAATATCTCATGAAATCAACATTGTGATAGATGGCATCTCTAAGCCCATCTCCGACAACTCTCCGTCATATTCTCTGGATGGCTTCTTTAAGCCTATCTCCATCAAACTGCCGACACCTTCTCCAAATGGCATCTGTAAGCCCATTCTTGACATTACCTACACAGTCAAGTATCATCTTAGACGAGTGCAAATTTCTGGGCACTCTAGTGTTCAATCATCTTCCACCTTCAGATCACGGAAGGCAGACCAGCCAATCTACATCCTCAGATTTAATAATATTGAACAGGGGAAGCTGTTGTACCCCAAAATTTGCCCTCTCATTTCACTAAAGACATGCCCATTAAGATCCCCTCACTTGTCCTAGGATGACCAAGAATTGACTAGACAAATTCTCATCCTAAGGTAATGAATCTCAAATTAGGGTTTCAATTTCAAGCAAGATGTATGAGTCCAAAGGATCCCAAATGTTCTCCATTGTCCTGGTATGTCCTCAAGATCATCCATGCCAAATTTCATGCCTTGAGCAATAAGTTTGCTTAGTCAACTGCTCAAATGCCTAGAAATTAACTATACTTGGTCAAAAGTCAACTGTGGCCCAAACATAGTAAAACTTCAAGATTTTTGGTCAAAATCAATATTTTGAAGTATTATCCATCATTTTATCAAGGTTTGATCATGATTCCTCAAGAAATGCTCCTAACTCATCAAAAGTCAAAAATGGCAAATTAGAGTTTCTATAGGAAAAGTCAACCAAATTTTGACCAAGCATAACTTTCTCATACTTTATACGAAATTTTCCAACCAATGCTCATTTTGAAGAGAATACAATTCCCTAGAACTTCTCTTTAGACCTCAAGTACAAGAAATTCCTCAATCAAAAGATACAAGTTCATACATTATAGGTCCTTTCAAAAAGTCAACAAAAACACCTTTTGGGTCAAAGCTCCTTACATGAACATGGAAGATCCAATTGAGATGAAACCAAAAAGTTTGTTTAGAGGACATCCTAAGCTATCTA
Source organism: Vicia faba (assembly GCA_948472305.1). Taxonomy (NCBI): domain Eukaryota; kingdom Viridiplantae; phylum Streptophyta; class Magnoliopsida; order Fabales; family Fabaceae; genus Vicia; species Vicia faba. The sequence continues at coordinate 265,510,534 of OX451740.1, forward strand.
AAAAGTCAAAGAACACCCTCTTAGGGTTAAAAATGACAGAGATATGCATTGCTAAAGTTGACCCATTTTTGGAAATGTGCACGAAGTAAATAATGACCAAACTTGAATTTTTTCCAAAGGAGCCCATGTTTTCATGCTTGAAACTTATTCCTAACATGGCCCACGACCCCTGATCTCACTCATACATTATTTCATTGTTTTTATTATTTGTTTTGATTGTTTATTCATTAAAATCAAATAAATCAAATAAAATAGTGAAATAATAAAATAAAATCCAAGATTTGTTTTTATGACCGTATAATGAGTCTAGAATCAGCTGGCAAATCAAATATTTTGTGAAAGGGATGATTGGAACAAAAAGAGCATGATTTGGCCTATTTTAGAAACTTAAAATGTTCATGATAAATCAAATCTTTTTTCCATAATTCGTCAAGATTGCACCCAGTTTTGTTAACCTAATTCGTTCCATTATATATTCATAACAAAACCTGATCAGAAAAAGGAGGATTGGCCGCACGAATTACACATTAGAAGCTCCATTTTTTTGACAAAAAGTGACCATCGAATTTTGGATTACAGAGAGATTCAAAGGCTGTGGAGGTTGGAAATCAATTCCTGAGAATATTTGGAGGCTAAGAGGATCATTCTCACGTGTCAAAGCCTCCAGAACCATCATCTATACCATCACGGTTTGGTCATGATATTTTAAAATTTTTTTTGATCATATATGCGTTATAAATAAGTTTTGAATATGCATTCATGTTTGTATGAGTATTTAGATGGTGTTTGAATGATTAATGGTTGGTTTTGATGCATATTTGACTGATTGCCATTATTAGGGTTTTGAGGTTTGTTTTAGGGCTTTCCAGTACAGGTGAAATTGGGCCAAAAGAAGAACATCATTGTATTCATGAAATCAAACCCAGTTGATCTATGTATTTACATTAAATTTATATTACCTGTGGTGAATTTTGGAAATATGCAGGTCCTTTAGTGATGGCCATGTCTGTAGGTAAAAGTCTTCTGGGCTAAAACGACAGCCACTGAAGAAGATGATGGCGTGGCGTCTCAGGAGTGGGCCGTTTGAAATTGTGCGTGTTTTGTCTTATATACTGACCCTTTATTGCATATATGATATTATGTTTGTTTTATGTAATGAATGTGAAGTTAGCTCAAATGGCAAGGCTGAAGGGACTTAAGGCACGCGCGTGTGGGAGGTCAGGGGTTTGACCTCTGCCTCCTGCATATTATTTTTCCTAATGTTTCTTCCAGATCCAGTATGTTTGCTTGCCCATGTGTACACCTTGTACCATCAACTCAGGCCATCAGATCTGTATGGCGCCACATCCAACGCTCCCAACAGACAGTCCCCCACCATGGACCTCCAGGAGGCAGCATCACCAGATCCACACGCTGACTATGGGCTCACACTTTCTGGGCCTTGGAAAAGTGTTTCAGATTGCAACCTCAATTTGGGTTCACACTCCCCTCAGGCTTATTTCTCAATTTCTCTTTTTATTATTTATTTATTTAATTTCTTTGTTTTTTTAATTTATTTCAGAAAAATCATATTTTTATTTAATCACAAAAATCAATGAAATCACAAAAAATAGGATTTAGGTTTTTTTATTAAAAATTAATTTTGTAAATTAATTTAATGTAATTATTTTGATTTTTTTCTTTAAAATAAAATCAATTAGAATCTAAGTTTAATTGCAAAAATCTTTTTTTCTTCAAAAATATTAGTTTTTTTATTCAGAATTAATTTTTTTTATTAATAATTTCTCCAATTAATTATCTTAATTTATTTTAATTTATTTTCATTAATTAAAATTAATTAGAAGATTAGGTTAAATTTTAAACCTTTTTCATAAAATCCCTAAAAATATTTTCAATGAGCAAATTAGATTTTTTAGGGTTATGAATTTCTTTCCAGTTTTGATTCTCGCGCGTTATTATTTTGCCGTTCGATTACTCTTTTTTATTATTAATGTAATTGCGCCAAGATTGTAATAGTTTAATTAGGGTTTATAATTTCCGCACTTTACTTTTCAGTCGTTAATTATGTAATTGCACCAAAGCCTTGTAATAGTTATGAACTTTATTTTTTCCGCAATGTATTTTCCCGCATGATAAACTGCTTAGATGTATGCTAATAGGATTGCATGAAAGATAACGATTAATTGAACATAGATAACCCTAAATGCGCAAGATAAATGAACATAATCAAGCACACTTGCACATGCTCATCCCTAGGGTATCTCCCACTTTGGTTGCCTTCGAATACGGTCACAATTCTCAAAACGTGGGAATCCTTAATGGCTGTCCTTGAGTCTAAGAGATCACTAGTCCCTCGATGACCCTCTCGATTGTTGCCTCGGTTAAAAATTGATCTTAGGACTTTACGACAGTTACTAAGAGTTTTTGCCCAGTTGCCTTTAAGTGACTGTACGTCCCTTTCGATAGTCCCTCAAACATCCAACGACTAGGCTACCTACTCATTAATAGTAGGATAGCACTGTCTAAAGGATAGGAGGAAAATAATAAACCTTTTTTTCGAGTGGGTAGATAAATGTTGGGTACTTGCTCAAACAATTATTTTCACACACTACACTTTCAAACACTTTTCAAACAAATTTTTTGAAACGCTTTATCACACTCTTGAGGACTGATACAAGGGTTATTATAAAGAGAATCATCGTACTAAGGCATTTTCAAAACAATTTTCAAATCACACAAACACAAACAATTTTAAAAAAATGAGCAAGTACCTAAGAGCCCTGTGGAAAACCACGAATGGAAAGGTTGATAACACATTCCCTTTCCATAATCTACCCCCCTTACTCAGAAAATATCAAAAAAGGTCTCTTTTTGTTCTTTTCACCCTTTCCTTTGTTGGATAAAAGAAAAGTAGGTGGTGAATCTTGCTTACCGCAACATTTGTGAATACAAATGCAAAACCAGTATAAACAGTCAGTTCTGCCACCGTATCAAACACACCATCAAGGAGCACCTGGTAACATCAAAGAGAATTATTTTTGTTTGATGTTTGATGTTCAAAAGCTGATTTGAAGTGGTATTCTGTCTTTTAAAGATTTCAGACCCAATTTCCAAGCTAAGACATTGCCTAATCATGAAGGTGTTATTGTGAACATGGTGGATGGTAGTTTTTGGGACTACCGTATCTTTGATGTTAATTTGATAATAGGATCTTTAGTTGAAATGCAAATGACTTTGTGTGAGCTTAGTTATTATGAGCGTGATCATGTTTCTTGCAGAATTTGTTCGAGGATTCATTGTGGTTGTTCTATTCTGAAGAGGGATCTCCAAAAGATGATAGATCAAAGGCTCATATATGTTACTAGAGAAAGGGGTGATGTTGGCGAAGTTAATTTGGTAGTTCCTCATTTCAACATTCTTGAACTGGTTGATATCTCCTAAACCAGTCAGAAGACTGGTGTTTCTCCTTTGGTTATCAGTATGCCAAGGCGTGTTCCCTACAATAATGATAAAGCAGCTTCACACAAGTATAATGCGACCATGATTGGAGACGATAAAGAAGTCAGTATTATGCCTCTCCATTATGTTATTAACATTGTCGATGTTAGTAGAGTGACCCATAGTGGTTGTGTGTTCCCTTATGTGCGTCATAAGGGTGCTAGCAATGTTTCTGTTGGTAAATAAGTTAAAGATGAAGGATTTGTTGTACAACCTAAATCTGGGTTGGTGACAGGCCAGTCTAGTGGTTTGAATTCAAATGCTGATGTTAATGAAGTTTTGAAGCTAATTAAGAAGAGAGAGTATAAAGTTGTTTATCAACTCCTTCAAACTCCCTCCAAAATATATGTTATATCAATGTTGTTGAATTCTGATGCTCACATAGAAGCCTTGATGAAGGTGTTGGATCAGGCATTTGTTGATCACGATGTTACTATTGACAAGTTTGATGGCATTTCCAGTAATATAACTTCATGCAATAATCTGAGCTTCAGTGATGATGAGCTACCCGAGTAGGGTAGAAACCATAATTTGGCTCTGGACTTATCTATGGACTGTAAGAATGATGTTTTGTCAAATGTGTTGATTTATATTGGTTCACTGTTGAAGTTGGTGCCTAAGTAAACTTTGTCAAGATTGGCTTACCAGGAAACCCCTATGAGATTCACTGGGGTGGTTGTGGAAGCTTTCGTTGGATCTAGAAAATATGTGGTTGGGGAAGTTGATCTCCCCATGAAGATTGAACCTCACTCTTTCCAAATTACATTCCAGGTGATGGATATCCATCCTACTTATAGTTGCTTGTTGGGTCGCCCATGGATCCACGAAGCTAGGGAAGTTACCTCTACCCTTCACCAGAAGATGAAATTTGTAGAGAATGGAAAACTTATGATTATAGGATTTGAGCAGGAAATATTTGTGAGTCATCTCTCCTCATTCAGTTATATTGATGTAGACAAAGCTATTAGGACTTCATTTCAATCCATTTCCGTTGATTGTGTTAATAAGAATGAGACATCCATTTCTTCTCTGAAGGACACACAACAGGTAGTTTACCATGGTCCAACCGAAGGATGGGGACATATTTTAAATATTCCGGAGAACAAGTGTCGTGTCGTTCTGGTGTTTTCTCGTGTATCTGGAAAGGCTATGAAGAAGGAGTTTGCTTTTCCTCCAATTGAAGAGGTGTTCTATAGAAGAGGCTTCATCAATCCAATTCATCCTAAACTTAATGGTGTACTTGATGATGATTCAGAAACAAATTATCCGAGCTTTGTAACGCATAGAGGGACCAGCCATAACTTGCATCTATTGACATTCCTTATGTTATGCACATTTTAAAGTAATTAGCTTTTGTTGTTTTTCAAAAAAAAAATTCTCACTCTACCCAAGGTTAAAGTGAGTTGTTTGGGCTAACCTTTGTCTCAATTATTAAAATCATCAATAAAAGATATTTTGTTATCCATGTTACATTTTTTTCCTTTTTTATTTTCTGGAAAAATGGTAATCTAAAACACCCATAAGTAATAATAATTTCAACAATCATATGTGTAGATTAGTTAATAACCCCATTGAAAACAATGACTCAATGCCCTCTCCCAACTTTTAATTTCCTATGTATGAAGCTGAAGAGGGGGAATTAGATGAAATTCTAAAAGAAGTCACTCGGTTGCTTGAGCACGAGAAAAAGACAATCTTGTCATACAAAGAGCCGTTAAAATTAATCTACTTGGCTTCTAAAGAGGATAAGAAAGATGTCAAGATTGGGGAACTGCTAGGTCAGGATGTCAAGAGTAGGTTAATAAAGTTGCTTAGAGAGTATGCTGATGTGTTTGTTTGGTCTTACCAAGACATGCCAAGTCCTTATACATATATTGTGGAGCATAAGTTGCCGCTTAAGCTAGATTATCTTCCTCTTAAGCATAAGTTGAGAAGAACTCATCCTGACATAGCTCTCAAGATCAAAGAATAAGTTTTCAAGCAGATTGATGTTGGTTTCCTTGTCACATCAGTTTATCCTCACTGGAATTCCAATATCGTTCCCGTACCAAAGAAAGATGGAAAAGTCTGGATGTCTGTTGACTACAGAGACTTGAACAAGGCCAGACCAAAAGATGATTTCCCTCTACCTCATATTGATATGTTGGTGGACAACATAGAAAAAATCAATTTTTTTCAACTTTATGGATGGATTTTCCGATTATAATCAAATAAAGATGGCACAAGAGGACATGGAAAAAAGCAACATTTATCACACCTTGGAGAACATTCTTCTACAGAGTGATGCCTTTCGGGTCGAAGAATGTTTGTGCAACATATTAGATGACTATGACTACCGTATTCCATGACATGATGCACAAAGAAATAAAGGTTTATGTTAATGATAAGATTTCCAAGTCGACGGCTGAAGAGGGTCATATTGATGATTTGTTAAAGTTATTTCAACGATTGAGGAAGTATCGTATCCACTTGAACAATCAAATTCACTTCTGGTGTCCATTTAAGGAAATTGTTGGGTTTCATTGTCAGTCAAATAGGTATTGAAGTTAATCCTGATAAAATCATGGATATTTAGGAAATGCAAACACCAAAGACCGAACAACAAGTAAGAGGTTTCCTTGGATGTTTGAATTATATATCCAGGTTTATCTCCCATATGACTGCTACTTGTGAGCCGATCTTCAAACTACTGAGGAAAGACCAGGGTTGTGTATTGACTAATGATTTCCAGAAATCTTTTTACAGCATCAAAGTGTATCTTCTTGAGCCACCTGTAGCTGTAGTAATGTTGAGACTAAACCATTGGATTGACTTAATTCACAAAATTAATGAAAGTCTCTATCGCACTTTTATTTTATCCAAATGAATGGGAAAAGAGCGAATAAATCCAAAGTAAAATAGAGATCAAGGTAAGGGGATTAGTTACAAAAAGGGAAGCCATTAGCACGCTAAACATCTACGGTACTCTGCAGGAACCTCTTTGAAATCTGTGTATTTGGCTAGAAAGAAATATTTACAAAATTGAGATTATGGAAATGAGAAAAGAAGTGGTTTTTACATTTTTTGCACCTTCAGCGGTTACGAACCTTTGTGTCTATGTAACCCCTTCGTGTAATAGAGGAACAAGGCACTCGTAGTTCTTCTTAAAAAATTTTAAAAGTCTTGTATGTTGATTAATTTTAAGAGAAGAGAGATATCGTCGTATTTGAGTGGAAAATATACTTACTACCCACAATTATGAAAAAGGAGTATTTGCATCATCTCAAAGTCGATGGCATAGGTTGGATTTAAAATCAACAAGACATCACTCAACACCCAAGTGGAAAATGGCTCACTTGACTACATATTGTAGAATTATAGTAGCTTGCATCACTACAAGAATCAACAAGAGTCTAATCTTTGAAAAAAGTTTTAAAGTAAAAAGCCAAAGTGGTAAAAATGGTTTGAATGGAGTTAATAACTTTTAGTATTTCGAAAAGATGTCAAATTATGATTAAATTGATTAAGGGTTTGATTAAGAAAAATGTTTTGAACATGCATGGACCTAAGTCAAAGTTTATTATGAAAGCGGTTCAAGTTTAAAAACAAGAAGATTTTTGAAAAGGAGGGAGAGAATTTTGAAATTAAAGAATATGAGAAGAGATGAAGAGACTATCCTATGTACACAAAGTAAAATCTAAGGTAAGCAAATCTCTAACCAACAAGAAGACAATATTTGACATAAAGAAGTCAATGTAGAATTCTCATTATTTGGACTAAAAATCAAGCAAGCATAATATCAAACCTCAAATGAAAATAAGCCTCAGATGAATTAAGAACCAAGCAAAGTCTTCATTGAAAAAAATTGGTGAGAGTAACAGCTGTATACAGAAGAATTCTCAATCACAATGTCTCGGAGTAAACTCCAAGGACTTCAAAAAAAGCATAGAAACCAGAATATCCTGCACACAAAGAAAATCAAATCAATGCCTTAGTTAACTCCAACGACTTCAGAATAACAACAGAGTACCAAGGTCTCAAAGTATCAGGGCAAGGCTTCCAATCCTAAGTCTAAGAGATCCACAACTCCACTATGTCAAGGATAGTAATCAATAGTCCACAAAAATCTTAAGTTTTTCAATGTTCAATTTAATTATTAAGTGTCTTAAAAAATAAAAAGAAAGCTCAAGTGAGCAAAGATAAAAGAACACAAAATAAATACTAAAGTAAGAAAAAGACAAATAACATGAAATGTAAATGATTAAGATAAAAGGTACATAAAAGTAAAAACATAAAATAAAGACATAAAGTAAAGTTAATTGTTAATAAGTTAGAAATTAGAAGTTAGAAATTTGGTACATCTTTATCCCAACTTTAAGGTTAAGTTTATTAAGCGTCAAACAAATATGATTGTCCACTCGCTAGAGAAAACGATCAATTTTTAAATTAGACGTATTATTTTTAATTTGATTCCTCTTTGTATTAAATAACTTTTGACTAATAAAATGCGTTAAGCTTGCTTTTGTCAACCAAAAATAAAATACATAAAAACAAATTTAGAATTCATTTTCAAAATACATTTAAAAAAAAACAATTAAGTAAATATTTACAGACAATTACTCTTACCAGTATATTATTAATGTAGAGAAAGAGGATAATAAAAAATTAACTATATAGTTATATTTTCTTAAAATTATATATTTAAACAATATTTTGATTTGATTAATATTTTTATTTTTATTAACGGGTTGTGTGGTACTTTTAAAAAAACAACTTAATTTCAGTCAAAACCACCCATTAAATACCAGACAAATATATACATATATATATATATATATATATATATATATATATATATATATATATATATATATATATATATATATATATATATATATATATATATATATATATATATATATATATATATATATATATATATATATATATATATATATATATATATATTAAAATGATAATTAATTTTTTAAATTTTTTTCCTAAAAAAGTAAAAACCATAGAAAAAGTTTCAAAGAGGCATGCAAATTAAAGGAAAGTGTTTAAGACAATTGAAGCATACCTCAAAAAGGTAGAGAAAGTTATAAAGAGATATTGAACCACTGTAATTTTGTGAACCCTAAACATTATAACTCTTGGTAATATCTTTAATATGATACTTACTTATATTGAGTACTAGTTAAGTTTTTTCTTGTAAAACAAACAATCTCATAATTCAGTATTACTAATTAAATCTACACATTAAACATTTGATTCAAAATTATAATAATTGGTTTTCCTTAAAAAATATTCATAATTTTAGTTTTGCTGAATTTTGAACCTTGATATAAATTTACATTATAAGTAACCTAAAATATGTTTTTTAAAATCAAACTTCTGACAAAGAAAAATTCAGTAGGAAGTCACTCACAAACCGAATGATACACAACAAAACAATTTTCAAATAGATTTTAATTAAAAACTAAAAATTGAATGTTACTTACACATCAAACGGATCAAACGAAGGATCTCATATAGAAAATTGGAATTATGTAAAAAGAAACAACTTAGAATAAGAGAGATAAATGTAAAATAATGTTCTTGAATAGAAGTATTACAAATAGAATGAAAAAGACCTAAAATGTAAATTTATTAAAATATACAACTTAAAATCTAATTGATTGAAAGTTACATTAGTAAAAAAGTTACCTATAATTAAAAATGTTCATAAACATATGATTTAAAAAAAATCATTTGATGTGGCATTGATACATGTTATTTGAGGGTAAATTACTCCTAATAAAGGATAGTCAATAACATCGAAGATTTTAATTATTTGAGTAGGATAGTCAATAACATCGAAGATTTTAATTATTTGAGTTAATTAATAAGGAATAAAATTATAATTGACTCAATAAGTAATAAACTAACATAATTTCATTATTAATTGATTACATAATACAATCCAAAATCCACTTAGGCCAACTTGATTGAGGTGCATACATAGCACTATAACTAGTAGTCTTAATACATAGACGTTTTATTAGGCTTGCTACTCTCAGGGATCACATTCTTTGCTAGCATCTGCACACAAAAAATAAGAAATTAAAAACTTACATATCAAAAGAGTCATCTCTTATAAAGAAAAAGGAAGAGTACCTTTCATATTGAACTGATATTTTTCCAGCAGTACGTAGGTTGTCAGCTTGACCTGACTTTGCCATGGAACCGAAAGCATGGCCACTCAAATCAAAATAATGAGCACATTCAGGACACAAATCAGTTATAAATACCCTAACAGGATTGCCCGAGCAAGCAGAATTTCCTGTGCACTTCACCTGAAAATAAAATGAAATAAAGTCAATATGTGAATTATTAATAAAAAAATTTGATAACTTTCAAAAAAGTCTTGTTAATAAAAAATAATTCAAAAAGTAATACTAGGGATTTTGTTAATAAAATTTTCATAATATTATATGTTGTTAGACCTGATAACATGTGCCGCAGCCTTTGCCTGATTGGTAAATGGAAGGGTTTCCAGCTGATATCATTGAGTTGTATGGAGGGCCACCAACAGCTCTTCCATATCCACAAGCACCACCTACATATAAATTAACATATCAATTAAAATCATTTAAATAATTATTTGGTTACAAAATTATGAATCTCACTAAGGAAAATTTTCTATTATATACTTTCACTTCCATCGCCTTCTGGAGCTCCATACCAAGTTGCCATTGTAGATGGCCAATCTGCATCAGATGTGAAGTTGGAAGCAACACTAACAAGGTTTTTTGGTTTAAAACAAGAGGAAGGGGTCCCTAATATTGAGAGTAAACTTACAAAGATGAGTATATGAGTTCCTAAAGCAAAAGCCATGATATCCTTACAACACTAAGAATATGTTTGTAAGTACTATACGATGTGATGAATAAGCTAAGGCTAGTGAGGTATTTATAGAGATGAAGTTATAGCTTATAAGACTATGAAATATAGTTATTTCAAAAGGTAAGTTCAAATTCTCCAGTCAAAAGTAGTTAAATGCAATAAATTTAAAAAATATTTAATTACATCAATTTTATTTGAATCAATCACAAATTTAACTAGAATAAAATATTTAATTAGAATAAAAAATTTCTTCAATTAAATTTTTCACATGTTTGCACGTTAATTAAAATTCCTAAGGAATACAAAAAAGAGATACACATGTATAATTTACAAAAAAGATATTGTCTCTTAAGGGTGTTCGCAGTTCAGTTTGGATCGGTTTTAAGATAAAAACTCATCGAATTTAAAGATAAATTCATTTGCGGTTCGATTTGATTTTAAATGATATATTAAAAAAATCGAATCTGATCCAATCCAATTTTATACAGTTTAATTTTTGAATCGATTTTTAAATATCCAAATTAAATATTATATTTTTATTAATATTATAAAACTACTGATAAATTATAGACTTAATATAATATATAACATGTAGTATATTAAAAGTTAATATTACAAAATAAAAGTGATCGATTATGATTGAAATAATAAAAATAAATAGATTATATCAAACTAATAAATATTATCAAAAAAATTAATATCATCTAATAATAAATTCACGTAACATATCATACTAATAAAAAGTAAATAAGTATAAAAATATATGTATACGGTTCGGCTTGGTTTGGATCGATTTTGAAAATTTAATCCGAACCGATCGATTTTCACATAATGATAGCCAAACATATCTAATAAATTTTAGTTTTTTGTGGTTTTCGGTTTTTTAAATCGATTTTCAATTTTTTATTTAGATTGGTTTGAATTTGAACACCTCTACTATCTCTAATGTTTATTATAAGATAAAATTCATTTTTTATATTTGTTGAATAGTACATTGATTATTAAATAATCAATCTAATTTATTTCGTATACTGAAGATCAAAGAGAGTCAAAATTGTCTCTCTTCCGATTTAATAAAATATATGTTTAAATATATTTTTTAATCTAAATATACCAAATTAAAATACTTTATTTTTGTTTAAATCTTTTAAAAAATATTTTTTTAATCACTATAAACATATATTTTTTGTTATTTATCTTTAATAGTTTTTTTTTTTTAAACTTTTGCAAAATTTATTAACAACATAAAAAAAATTTGACAGAAATATTTTTATTTTTATTAACAAAATTATTCACTATGTTATTTATTTATTTTTTATTTTATATATTAAAACTGTACTTATTGCAAAATAGATTTTGCAGGGTAAAAAAAAGACAAAAAATATATATAATTTAATAATTAAAACAAAATTGAGAGGTTTATTACAAATTTGTGCATATTTGGGAAGGTAAAATAATCGGTATAAGCAAATTTTTTAGAAGACTATAATGAAGGCTTAACTATGGAAGAATATTTTGTGTCTTTTATTTATCCAAAAAATATATATAAAAGAGAAAAAGAATTTAGGGCTTGGCAAAAAAAAAACAAATGAAATGAAATGTTTCAATTTAAGATAAAAGATATTTCGTTCACCTGCTTTAATTTAGACTTCTTTAATTGGGATTTATTATTGATAACTCATTTACCATAAATTTGAAAAGTCGAGAAAAAGAAGAAAAATATACAATTATAATAATATTAAATTGACTATACTCATTAAAATATATACAAACAAAAGTATTTAATATAATTTATTAAGAAACTAACTTTGCATCATAAATTCCTAAAACAATATAAATTTGTAGTAAAAAAAAATTGAAATATATAATTTTAATAAACGTGAATATCCATTTTAGTTCCTCACAAAATTGATTTCTAAAAACAATTGAACTCAAAACCTTTAAGTTAAATCTCATATATTTACCACTAGACCAATGTATATAGGCGATATATAATTCTCATGATTTGTTTTAATATTAAATTCATGATCTTTTAACTTATATTTTTATCTACAAAATTTTATAATAGGTTTATATACGATGACTTGTTAATTAAAAAATAAATATGTCGTTAGTTTTAAGTGAAAAAATATGAGAGGGGATCAAAATATTTAAATTTAAATAAGAGAGACTAAAATTGTTTAAATTTAAAATATGAGACTAAATTCGTGAATCAAGACATGGAACCAAAACTTTAATTAAGTCTATTTAAAAAAAGTAAATATTTATTTGTGTGTTATTTGAAATCAGTAAATAAGTAAATGTTTATACTGAATTATTAAGTTAAATATTCATTATTAAAAATATTAACAACAATTGATCTAGTTGTAAAATGACTACCATTTAACTTGAAGAAATTTGGGTTGGCAACCCTACAGGTAGAGATTTTGTATTTTATTGTTTGAAGTTTAGAATTGTTTAATATTAATATAAATCATGAGAATTATTTGCCATGTACATTAATATAGTGATGAAGGCGTGGAAAGTTTCATAAATGTTTTAGGTTCGATTTCTTTTAAGAATTAATTTTAGTTTTTTTGTATATTTTTAAATTTGAATTGTTTAAAAATAATATTAAAAATGAAAATAAAAGTTAATTAAATAGTAAAAAATGAAAAATAAAAAATAAAAAATATAATCCAATGTGGTGGAATATGATTGGTTTTAAAAGTAAGAAAAAAACCGATTTGAAAAAAATATTAACATTGAAGTTAATGTGACTCGGTTAAATTTTGTAAATAAAAGATCAATTCGAGTTTTTTATGAAAGATTAATTTAGATTCTATAATTTTTGTGAGTTAAAATAAGTCTTCACTATTTTAATAATGTAAAATTGGCTTTATTCATTGAAATATATACAAACAAAGGTATTTAATATAATCAATTAAGAAACTGACTTTTGCATCATAAATTCCTACAACAAAAGTTATTAAAAACTATGGGTGTAAAAAGAAATATAAAACCGTTAGTTGGTAAAATGGTGTTTAACGTTGGATTTAGTAAGACGAATCATAATTCAATTTCCTACAACTGTAATTAAAAGGGGTTGAAACCACTTGATATCAGAGCTGACATTTGAACTAAATTAATCGTCTAGAAGGTCAGACATTAGTGCTGAAAAAAAATATAATATCAAAATTAAATAATTATTTGTGCAATGGACATGTTTTTTGTAACTTATTCTTAAGTTAGTTTTTTTTTTTAAATATATACTATTTTATATAAATCAGTTATACTTTATACACAACTGTATAAATTAATTCGTTAAGTAAGAGAAAGTTGTTAGAGTTAATTTAATAATGGTTAACTAAATATACATATTCATAAGGTATAGATTATGATTTAGTATGGAAATCAGATAATCATACATATATGTGTACAATTAAAAAACCTACAACTTAATTTTAGAAATACCTAAATATATTGAGAAAGTTCCTCTTAATAGTAATCTTGAAGGTTAAGAGATAAATTAAACAATGAATACGTATTTGTGGTTCTTCCTTAATTGATATACTCTTCAAAAATATAGCTTTTAGTGACTCTTTTAGACACCAAATATATTTGATCACTATAACCACCAAATTAGTCACTAAAATTTATGCTTTTAAAAAATAAAATTTCACTTGTCTCTAAGCCGGTCATAATCTGAAATAAGCCTTCGATTTAACGATAGAGAATTAGTGACTGAAAAATTAATCTTAAATACAATTTTATTATTGTTTCTTATGCATTTATAAATTCCTTATTTTCAATTGTAACATAAATTTCGGCCAGGTTGTATATTTTTGTCAAGTTTTCCACTTTTTTTATTACTAAAACATAAACATAATGTATTTTATTGATTTGATAAAAAAAATATCAACCATAAATTATTTTTGAATCGAGCAAAACTAACTTTTATTATTGTGAATCAAATGTTCAATACAAGGAGGAACAACATAAATAATATTACGTCTAACCTAAGAACTGTCTGCCTTCGCTAATGAATGGACAATCAAATTTGCTTGACGTTTTTATAAACTTAACTTTAGAGATGGGAAAAATTTGTATTAACAATTTAATAACTCTAACAATAGTACAAAATTTAGAATTTCCAGCACTTACGGAGCAAAAGGCTTGTACCACTCGAAGAGTGTGACTTTCAAAAATAAAACGATCAAGATTCAAAGATATAGCGCTCATGATAGGTGTAAGTTAATAATGTGCCTAAGAGGGGGGGGGGGGGGGGGGGGGGGGGGGAATTAGGTGATAGTCAATTTTTGCCTTTTTTTTAAGTTTTTGTTTTTCTGATTATGGTGATGAAAGCAATAAAGTACGGAAAGTAAATGAACATCAGATGTATACTGATTCCCAATCACAGATCGAGAGTACTCCAGTCCTCTTGTCAACACGGAAGAGATTTCACTATAGTTTAGAATGATTGCACAAGCCTAATCACATAAAAGGTGGTGCCTTACCATCTAATCTATAGGGAGATCAAAGGCTCTTAAAACCTTTAAGATCTTGAAAACTAAGTGCAAGAAGAACAATCCTCTTCAATGCACACACTTGCTCCAACAATCCTGGAATGCAAGGTTAATCTTATACAAAATTTGATTTTTTGTAAGTATGATCAATTCTTGAATAACACTATGGTTATCAAGATACTGAGACAAGATTTAATAAGAAGTTTATAGTCAGATCTAGTGCTCAATATATGCTGAAATAATAATGAGTATGAAAGTTATAAACAATGTTTCATGCAATATGTAAATTCTCAAAGTTTTACAACACTTAAGAATTTTTGAAATTTTGAATAATAATTGTTATGTTACGATCAGAGTGCAAACAAATTTTATATATGAAATGCACCCTTTCATTACACCCTAAATGAGTAAAAAGATACAATGGTTGGACCCCAAGAGGTATCATCCAACAGCCAAATAAAACAGAAAAAATATTTGAATTTTTCTTCAGCGGTAATCGGTTACTGTAGGGCTTTAACCGGTTACACATATGCGATAACGTGTATATTTTCAAAGTTGCATGACTGTAACCGGTTACCTAAAAGTTGTAACCGGTTACCACTGAACTAAAAATTTTATTTTATTTTACGAAGCCCTGTAACCGGTTACTGTAACTCTGTAACCGGTTACCACTGAGTAAAAGTGATAAAATTTTATTTTTTTTAAGTGATAGACATGCAATAGTTTACTCTTAAATGATCATGACACTTATGTAAAATGTTTAGAGTATATTTTGAGCACTATATCATCTTAAAAACCTCAAATTAAAACTTGTACCTAACTTATTGATGAATCTTCACAAATCTTCATCTTAAAAGTTGGTTGTACACATGTAGAAGACTTCAAATAATGATCTTGAGATATTATATGATCTTGAATATCTTCTTTTCCATGTCCTTGGTATTTCTTTGACTTTATGTATGATGGTCTTCTTCAAAATACTTTGATTGGAATGCATGCAATCACATTCTCCCCTTTTTAATGTAGACAACCAATTTGACATTTGTAGCTTGTGTATCAAGGTCTTTGAGTGTTGCTTGTATGTGTACCATAGTGATGTGCATTCTTCACCTAAGTTGGATATCTCCCCCTGATTTTAAGTAGCCTTTGAAGACTTGTTCTTCAAAGAGGAAGCTTTTAAAATGTGGAAAAAATTTATGCATCACTAAACACAAGCACACAATGTCTTCTCCCTCTTTGTCAATATCAAAAAGGATGGAGAAAGACTATAATAAAATAGAATATAAAACACAAGTAAAAGATAGAACAAGTTATAATACGAACACAAATGTAATGCATACTTAGAAACACATTGGACACTAGGTCTTAGATGACATAAACGATACGGAAGGAAATACGATACAAAATGCAAAGGATAAAAACATTTCATAGGAAGAACATAAACAACAAACAAATATACTAAGACATTTAGAATTCTCCATCATCACTCTCAACCATAGAGTCCTCTTGAATTGGTGTTTAAAGGGCTGTCAATTCCTGACGGATGTCTCAAAATTCAGAAATCATAAAAATTTTCATTGAGTAGATTTTGTGATAAATCATCTCATTTGATATTTTACCGCCAAATGCGGGTGGTAGAGGATGAGCATCTTGATTGGAGGAAGTTCCTTTTTCTCTATGCTTGAACAATCCATCGTCATCTTTGAAAATGCCCATATTTTTGTTTGCCGTTGCAATCGAAATTTCACACTCTCTTGAAGTCATTTTTGTTTCGGTTTCTCCTCGGAAGCTAACTTTTCAAAACTTGAGAATCTTGGTTATCCAATGAGCATATGGAAGTCCACCGAACAGATTTTTGAGATGCTCCATATAGTTCATGATTGAGTATGCCCAATTTATTTTAAAGATTATTTTTTATTGCAAACAAGACTTGCATCTCAACATCACTTATTTGAGAGTCATTTGAGTTCATAGGGAGCAAAATGTAAGCAATAAAGTAATGTAACATACAGTCACTTACAGTGAGTTTGGAGGAATACAAAGTTAATTGACTTGTTGTAGAATCGACTTCCTTTTTCTTGTCCAATATTTCTTTTTCAGAGAGAAGAGTGATGCTATAGTAGTAGCGAGTATGGTTGTAAGCATCAACATCAATAGTATACCCATGTTTGATGAGTAATCCTTCACTAGGAACACCCAAGCATCTTCCAAATTGAGTGGTTGACATTAAGATGTGCTTCCCTTTTACCCATGACGAGATAACACCACTGACACCAATTTGCATAGTTGAATAGAATTCACGAACCAAATCTGGGTAGTAAACTCCATATTCGGTGACGAGTTCACCTACTCCTTGCCTAGCCAACATTGATGGAAAACTAAAACTTGTTGAAGGAAAGGATGAGAGATTACCATATTTTATCGGAGTAAGAAGGCAAAATTGGAATGCCAAGATTGGGTCATGTTCCTCTTAATTTTGGGATTCTCCTTCAATTTTCTTTGACTTTCCTTTCTCCTTTCTTGATGGCCCCATGACAAAGGCTGGAGTTTTTCTTGGAGAGAAAGGGTTTGGGATAGAGAGATTTATGTAAGAGAGAATGTTTGTGTTGTTAGTTAAAGATGTAATATCAGTGAGTATTTATATATAATTTTTGGAGGGAATTACTCTTTTTGGTGAAGTAAATATTGGAGGGAGTAATTTTTGGTAAGAGTAATTTTTGGTGGGAAGTTTGTAGGTGGGAAATAATTTTGGTCAAAGAGGAAAAAATAATTGGAGGAAAGTGATGTGGGAAATCATAAATGCCTTGTCAAAACCAAAATTTTGAAAAACTTCACGTGGTAACCAGTTACAGGATATGGGTAACCGGTTTCTGAAGGTGTCTGGAAAGTTAAAAATGCCTCTGTTTTCGTCGTAACTGGTTACTAATTTAGGGTAACCGGTTACTGATAGTGAAAAAGTGAAAATATAGTACATACCAGTCCAGAACCTATACCTATCTATTGTAACTTCTACCAAACATGTATAACAACATATTAACAAGTACATATGATATTAAAATATATAGATAAACATTATATAGAACCGTTCAAAGTAAATGTAGGATGAAGAGAGATATACTTGGTAAGAATAATATAAAAGTTTATGAAAAGAATACATGCACTTTTATGTTTTAGAGATATAGATCATAGGTCATTCTCATCTAATATACCAAGTTCTCATCGAATCTTGAAGAATGAATCTTTTGCTAGAGGCTTTGTAAAGATGTCTGCTAGTTGTTTTTGTGTATCAACAAATGAGATTTATACGTAACCATTTTGCACATGATCCATGAGAAAATGATGTCGCATATCGATATGCTTCGTCCGAGAGTGCATGACTGGATTCTTCATGATGTTGATTGCACTTGTATTGTCACATTTTAGTGCGATGCATCTAAGATTAATTCCATAGTCACGTAGTTGTTGTTTTAGCCATAGAATTTGAGCGCAATAACACCCAGCCACAATGTATTCCGCTTCAGTCGTGCTAAGAGCCACATGTAGCGGTAGAAATGTTTAAGACTAAGCCATTGGATTGACTATACTTATACAGATCAAAATATAAATCGCCATTGCGCTTTATTGTTTCTAAAGGAATGGGAAAACAATGAATAACCCAAAAAAGATGGGGAAAGATTCAAGGTAAGGGGGTTGGTTATGCAAAGGAAGGTATTAACAGCCTACACATCTATAGAACTCCGTAGGAACCTCTTTGAAATATCTGTATATTTTGGCTATAAAACGTTGTATGTAAAATAAATGGTGGAGGTGAGAAAAGAAACATATTTTTTATGATATTTGCACCCTCTGCGGTTGCGAATCTTTAGTGCCTACGTACCACATTTCGTGCAATAGGGGATTGGGGTACACGTAGTTCACCTTTAAAAATTTTAAAACACAAGTGTGTTGGTTAATTTTATGATATAAGATATTATCATAATTGTCTGTGTGGAAAACATACTTACTACCCACAATTATGAGAAAGGAGAATTTGCATCAACCCAAAGTGGAGGATATGGCTTGGATTTTAAAATCAACAATGCCTCACTCAACACCCAAGTGGAAAATATCTCACTTCACTACATATTATAGATGTATAGTTGTTTGCATCACTACAAGGATTGACAAGAGTCTAATCTTTTTGAGAAAAGATTAAAGTAAAACCCAAAGTGGAAAAATGGTTTTAAATGAGATTGATTGACTTTTAGTCTTCTCACAAAAATGTCAAGGTATTATTAAGTTGATTGAAGTTTATTTATGAAAATATTTTGAAAAATGCATGGACATAAGTCCAAGTTTATTATGAAAGTGGTTTAAGTTTAAAAAACAAGAAGAGTTTTCAAAAGGAGGAAGAAGATTTTTTAAATTAAAGAAGATGGGAGGGGAAGAAGAGACTATCCTAAAGCATAAGGTAAAAGCTAGGGATAAGGACCATCTAACCAACAAGAAGTCAATACTTGACATTATGAGTCAAAATAGAATTCCCATTCTTTGGATTGAAACCAAGCAAGAAAAGATACTAGACCTCTTGAGAAAACCAAACTTCAAGTGTATTAAGTCTTCACAAAAATTGGGCAGAGTAACGGCTGTATACAGGTGAATTCCATATTACAAACAAAGAATGTAATCACAATAACCTGCACACAAAACAAACAAACAACTCAATGTCTTTAGGTAAACCTCCAGAACTCCAGACAAAATATCTATTAAGGTCATAAGGTCTCCAACATAGGTCAAGGTTTCTAGTCCTAAGTCCAAGAAGTCCAATACTCCATAATGCCAAGGATAGGAACCAAATTGTCCAAGTATCATTAAAGCTTTTTATGGTTCATGTTGATTATTAGGTGTCTTAAAAAAGAAAAGTTCAAGTGAGCAAAATAAAAATAACAAGAATAGTAAATGCTCAATTGAGCAAAAATAAAAATGGCATGAAATGTAATGCTTAGAGTAAATGGTACATAAAGCATAAAAAAATAAAAGCATAAAGTAGAACAATTTAATAATTAGTGGTTAGTTGGATGACCATCTTGAAACTTTCATTTGGAACTCATTAGAGGATTGGTAGAACCAAAGCCTCCACACAACAAGTTGCATTTTCTTTTTGTCAAGTATATCATCCATTTGGAATTATCACAAATATTCTTTAATGATCAACGATGTTTAAGTGATCCGCGTTGACCAAAAGTGTTGTAGATCCATTAGAGGATGTGTAGAACCAAAGCCTCCACACAATGAGTCTCAAAGTTATTGGATCAAAGAGATCAAATTAACATACTTGGGCTTGCAAACATAAGTTTGGGCCACAAATGATCATTTATTCGAATCGAGACAAAATTTAGGGCTATGTTAAGCAATTGTAAGTGGACTTATATAGAAGTCGCACCTATTTTGAGGTCAGTCAATAGCAATCTATGCACCATTTGTTTTGAGACATGATATAGAGATCATGCTCCAATAACACTTAGTGCAATAAGAAAGAGATGAGATGAATAGGGGTGAGAAAGAATACAAACGACTTTTTAATTAAATTTTAATCAAACTATTATTAAAATCCTTCATCCATTTTTATGGAGTTAAACTCAACACCATGGATCCAATGATGTTAACAAAGTTCGTGATCAAATATTCAACCCAAGATCAGCCAGAAAATAATCACAAAATAATATTGTATTTAATATATACATTAAAAAAGGTTTAAAAAATGTTTTAAAATGGAAATAAGAAAGAAAAATATCAACTATGTTCAAACTAATCAAGAAAAAATAAGTAGGACCATAAAAAAATCAGAAATGGACTCAAATATTTTTATAAAATTTTTGGTAATATTTTTTTAAGTCATAAACTATTTTTAAAATTTAAAGAAATGAGTAAAATAAACCAAAAATGATAAAAAATACCAAAGTCAGAAATAAAAAATAAACGAGGTCACCAATGTTTGTCACAATATCATTGGATCATTCCATATTTTTTTCAGAATTTAAAAATGCATGAAAGTATTTTTAAACATTTAAAACAATTCAAATAAAGTGAAAATTTATAAAAAAAATGTCAAAACACAAAATAAAATTGTGAAAAAATAAAAATCAGAAAGAGAAACATCAAAAATATTTTTCATAATTTTTTTAGATTTTTTGGACTAAAAATGAATTTTCTATGATTTTTTGAAATTTAAAACAATTAAATATAAAAATCATAAAAGAAAATAAAAACCAAAAAAATATGGGACATCTGATCAATGTCAAAACGCGTTAGTAAACAGATCAAGTGGACCTGGCACGTTGTGCATGTTATGGACTTTAGTGAATAATGCACTGAATCATTAATTAAATCAGATTTCAAAAAAAAAAAACAAGTGCGCGCCATCATTGGTTGGAAGATGACATGTTGGTCATCTTCAACCTCCAGCTAATGTGAATTGCAAGTCTCTCAAACTGTAAAATCAGAAGCTCGGAACTATACCATTCACTTTGTCTCTTCAAGAAGAAGACAACCACACCTTCGCGATAAATTTATATGAACTGTAGCTCAAGTAATTTGGAAGGAAATTTTTGAAAAGGGATTTGATATTTCATGGTCAAAACGTGTTTCCAGATAAAAGAAAGTGTTACGACTAGAACCAGGCCAATGAGAGCTTCACAGTGATATCAAAGTTTTGAAGAATTGATGGAGAAATCTGCCTATTGAAGTTGAGTTGCAGAGCTATGAAACTGGACTTCTATGGAGCAATATAGGGCACGATTCTTGAAGGTAATTGTATGGTTAGCTTCAGGGAAGATCAAGGAAGGTGAATTGATAGAAAAATTGGATTGAAAAAGGCTTGAACACTGATTTCGAAGTTACATAAAATTGAGTTATGGAGCAAGTTTGGCAGGATGATTCTGGCTATTCAAGCTTGAGGAAATGAATGAGGGATGACTCTCTATTTATAGGGAATCAAATGGAATGTTCAAGCATGTGAAATTATGAATATTGGAGGGAAATTGTGTGAAGTTGCAAACAAGAAAAATGTGACTTCTACTTTGATTAAAACTCATCTAAAACGTGCGTTTTTCTATGCTAATCACTTCTGGAAGTTCACTAAACATGTTTAGAAGCAAAAATGCGCAGAAACAAAGTGTTTAGAAGCTAAATCAAGGATTTCAAATTCTGAATTTTGAAGAAACTTCAGTTTCAAGTTACCAAGTTCAAATCAATGGCATTCTCAGCTCAATGGGTCTTAGGGCATGATTCTTGATGCTTTAGAAAGATGGGGTTACAAGCTTTGCAATTGAAAAATAATGGAATCAAATGGATGCCTTAGATGAAAGTTGCATTGAGTTCAAGTTGGAAAAAAAAGGTTGACTTTCCATACTTAGAAATATTTCAAGTTTTTCTTCAAAAGTGACCTATAATGTTTTGCATCCAAACATGGCCTTCCACTTGGAATTTGCTCTTGACCAAAAAAGATGGAATGAAATATACCTCTTGAATGATATTTTGAAACTTGAACCATTCAAAATATCCAAAAATTGAGAGAGTTATGAATTGTTGAAGTTGGCAAAAAATCATGAAATGACCTATAATCTTTTATATTCTTAGGGCATCTTCCATCCATATTCTCACTTTGCACATAAAAGAAGGAATAAATTTAACATCCTTAAGATCATTATGGAAAATGAGTGGGCTCAAGGTGATAAAAATTGACCAAGTTATGATCATTTGAAGTCACACATGAGAAATTGGGGGTTCATCTGGAGGACTTGTCATCTTTCTTCATCATCAAGTTTCTTCCACATGAAAACTCCTTGAAACTTTTGAAGTTATTTGTTAATAACCATTTTAAGATAAGGATTTCTTTGGAATCGCTCAAAAATACCAAAAGATAAGCAAGATATACTTCTTTGAAGTTCAAAACCCTAGCTCTTAGATCAAGAAAATGCTTTGAGGAACTTTGACAATTTTGAAAAACCTTCTTGTACCAACACTCTTGCTTTGTAAATAGAAGTTATTGAAGATGATAATGAGAACTCATAGCCACCAAAACCACTTCCATATCTTGAGAATTGAGAGAAATATGCACTTGTAACCAATGGGAACAAGACCTTGTCCAACCATAACAACTTATTCAATCAACCCCTTGTACTTTTGAATCAATTTTGATAACTTTGAAATGTAGTGAATCAAAATAAACCTTGCCATTCCATTTATTCCAAAACAACTTCAATGGTGAGGTTTGAATTTCTTAAGCTTTATTGACTAGGGCATGGAAATAAACTCATGAACCCATAGATCAACTTGCTAAGCCACATTGCCTTTACCTACATTGTTGACAAGTGAGACAAACCAACATTGCATTTTATTAATTAAAAGGAAAGTCAAAACAAAACATGAACGATCACAAAATAAAAACAATTCAAGGTGCTTGGTGATTCCTCAAAGAGAAAAGCTAAAGATATGGAGGAGAACCAAAAACCCTAATATGATCTTGTTGTGATTGAATCAATATGGTATGATGAAGGGATATTAGGGGGAAAAATTGGGGTACAATAGCTTCACTTATTTAATTTTCTTCTATTCGGAGATACGAAGGTTAAAAATCTTCGTGTCGACGCGATCGAAGATACTTAAATATAAAACAAACCCTATTTTTGGCCCTAAGATGTCATGCAATGCTTATGAGTATGAATGCATATGAACAATCTTCAAAAGGGAATAAAACACAACTGGGAATATAGAAAAGGAAATAAAGATCAAAAGGGAAACCCAACCAGGAAAATAAATAACTAGTGGATCAAAAGACTCGACTCATAGAGGATGGTAAAATATCAAACAATACACCAACTTTTACTGAATGTGAAACTACCAACGTTCACTGAAGGTAGAAAGAGGAAAGAAATAACAACACCGACGTTTACTAACGGTGAGATACCAACGCTTACTGAAGGTAGAGAGAAAGAATCATCGACGTTTGTTGATAATGAACTACCAACTTTCACTGAAGGTAGAAGGAAAAGAAATATCATTGCATCGCTGTTCACTGACAATGAACTACCAACTTTAACTGAAGGTAGAAGGAAAATAAATATCATAGCATTGTCGTTCACTAACGATGAACTACCAACGTTCACTGAAGATAGCAAAAAGACAATAATCACCAACTTTCACTGACGGTGACCTACCAACTTTCACTGAAGGTAGAGAGAAAATATATCACAGCACCTCCGTTCACTGACGATAAACTACCAACGTTCACTAAAGGTAGAAAAAAGATAACAATCACCAACTTTCACTAATGGTGATCTACCAACTTTAACTGAAGGTAGAAATAAAATATATCATAGCACCACCGTTCACTGACAATGAACTACCAACATTCACTGAAGGTAGCAAAAAGATAACAATCATCAACTTTCACTGATGGCGACCTACCATATTTCATTGAAGGTAGAAATAAAATATTACATAGCACCGTCGTTCACTAATGATGAACTACCAACGTTCACTGAAGGTAGCAAAAAGATAGCAATCACCAACTTTCACTGATGGTTACCTACCAACTTTCACTGGAGGTATAAAGAAAATATATCATAGCACCACTGTTCACTGACGATGAACTACCAACGCTCACTGAAGGTAGAAAAAAGATTACAATCACCAACTTTCACTGATGGTGACCTATCAACTTTCACTGAAGGTAGAAAGAAAATATATCATAGCACCACTGTTCACTGATGATGAACTACCAACGTTCATTGAAGGTAGTAAAAAGATAACAATCACCAACTTTCATTGATGGTGACCTACCAACTTTCACTGAAGGTAGAAAGAAAATATATCATAGCACCTCCATTCACTGATGATGAACTACCAATGTTCACTGAAGGTAGCAAAAAGATAACAATCACCAACTTTCACTGATGGTGACCTACCAACTTTCATTAAAGGTATAAAAAAAATATATCATAGCACCGCCGTTCACTGACGATGAACTACCAACGTTCATTGAAGGTAGAAAAAGGATAAGTCACTAACTTTCACTGATGGTGACCTACCAACTTTCACTGAAGGTAGAAAGAAAATATATCATAGTACTGCTGTTCATTGATGGTGAACTACCAACTTTGCTGAAGGTAGCAAGAAGATAACAAGTTTTTTCAACATTCTGGCGTTTCACCTAGAACGGGTCTCAACTTCTTCTTTAACCAAGGCATTCTGCCTGGAAAGGGTAATAAGATGTCTCAAAGAAAGAGACTACCACTTGTAAAGATTTCACAATGAACTGTTTCTGCAATATTGAAATACTTGCCATCCACGGGAGTAATTTGACAACAAACTGCGAACTATCCACTCATAGAGAAGATAGCAAAAAAGGGTAACGTCGACTTTTACAGGGAAGTACAAGTTGCCAAATAAAGAGACTTTCTACTTGTTGTTATAGGAAGGATTGTAAAAATGACTTTTGGGGAAAGCAATATGACCTCCTGGGGAAAGAAATATGACTTCCTGGGGAATGAATCATGACTTCTTGGGAAAGAAATATGACTTCCCGGGGAAAGAAATATGACTTCCTGGGGAAATGACATCATACTCCTGCTGAGGAGATAAAGTCTTCTCGTTCAAAATAAATGCACATTCTCAAACCAAAACTTGAAGCTTGTAGAAATCCAAAGGAATAATATTGCTAAGGATCAAGGATTCAAAACAGAAATAAACTGGAATAAAATGGTCTTCCAAAATACATTCTTTGAGAAATAAACTCAAGAGGGAAACCCAAATCTTTCAAAAAGATTAACAAAACAAATTACTTTGAAACATGTATGCAAGAGGGAATATCAATGGTGATCCAGTTATGAACCTTAACTCCGTGCGTCACATAATTTGGCACTTCTGGCTCTGCTTCATCTTCCACAATGGCATTAATCTCAGAAACAGTTGGATAAAGATAACCCCCGCTATGAAAGATGTCTTGATACTTGCTTGCAGCAGCCCTCGGCTTCATGCTCTTACCCCCATCATTCTTCAGAGAACCCCAAGCCAGCTCTATTCTTGTTTACAGGTGGATCAACAATCTGTCTCCATACTTCTCTATGGACTTTATGCAAACCTGCTGCGCATCCTTAAACGAAGCTATAGAGTTCTCATTTTATCTTATGTTGTCAATGAATAAAGCTTGGAATTGGGTTCCAATAGCAGCTTCATCCGCCTCTACAATGATGAAAGAGGACAAATGAGATATCAATAATGTCTGTTCTCCATTTATAATTACCACTTTTCCTTCACGTACAAACTTCAGCTTTTGGTGTAAAGTCAAAGTGACAGCCCCTGCCTCATGTATCCACGGTCTTCCCAGTAAGAAACTATAAGCGGGTACAATATCCATGACCTGGAAAGTAATCTGAAACAAATGTGGGCCTATATGAATAGGAAAGTCCACTTCACCAATAACAGATTTCCTTGATCCATCAAACGCTTTCACAATAATGACACTTAGGCGCATGGGCGTTCCTTGATATTTCAACTTCATATGTATGCTCCTCGGTATAACATTCAATGCGAATCCATTATCAATCAGGACATTGGATAGTGAATCATTCTTGCAGTTCATAGAAATGTGGAGGGCCAGGTTGTGATTCCTTCCTTCATCGGGAAATTCATCGTTGCAGAAACTCAGGTTATTACATGAGGTAATGTTCCCTACTACACTGCTGAATTGGTCTACATGCATGTCACTTTCCACGAAAGCTTGGTCCTATACTATCATCAAAGATTCTCTATGAGCAGAGGAGTTCATCAATAAAGCCAAGATAGATATTTTTGAAGGAGTCTCTAGTAGATGATCTATAATTTTGTAGTCGCTCATCTTGATTATCTTCAAAATATCATCCACCTCCTTTTCTAGCGTAGCCCCACTAGATTCACCCGTAACCTTCTTGAGTTCAACATTTTCAACAATTTTCTTTCTAGTATTAACATCCCCACGAACAACTAGTGCAAATACACGACCACTGCGGGTCACTCTGATAGTCTCAGTAATATTTCCAACATTAGGCATCGGCTGGATGGGAACTTCCACACCATCCTCTAAAATTGTAGCATTATATTTGTAGGGTACAACCTTCTCTAACTTGTAGGGGACGAGACCCAGCAAACTATTCACCAACGGAGTAATAGCTGGCTTGCTATGATATTCAACTTCAAAATGGGAGGGTGTACCAAAACAAGGCACGATAACATTTACTCCCTCTTCAACATAATCAGTCAATATGGATTCATCTCTAGAAAACAAATCCAGATCTGAGGAGAAAAACTCATCAGCAGAGGCATACTCATCATCTGACTCTTCTTTAGCCAAACAGACCTCAATCATATCAACTTTATGGTAAGCATCCCTTTGACATGTAACCTTGATGGTTCCATCATCCAACAACAACTGAACACCTTTCCTTACAATTGAACATCCTTGGGAGTCCCAACAGCAAATTCGACAAGATCCATACTGATGTTCCACCTGACCAACCATGTGGCAGAAAGTAGCATGCAATTTTACAAGATCCTCATTCATATGTTCTATATCAAAGATTATGAACTCTCTAGGACATCCAGAAACCATGTTTACTTTCTCTCCACACTATTCCCTAGGCCTGATTATGTGGATGAGGCCCTCATCCATCATTTCTTGCAAATCAGCCTTTATCTTGTCACAACCCTGTATATTTATACTGCAAATAGCACAACTGGCATGGTCATGCGTATAGTAGATAAATTCACAGAGGTATGCATTCATTTTTACCAAATCCCCTCTAACCAATTTGATGTCAAAAATATGGAAGTCGCCTGGACAACCGGCCACCATATTCACCGCACTTACTCCTCCATGCTTTGGTAGAGGATTATCTTTCACATTAAGGCCCACATCCTTGAAAGATAGAATACCATACTTTACCAATTTATGTACCTCAGTCTTTAAAGGATAGTAATTCTCAACATTATGCCCTGGTGCTCCCTGATGAAAAGCACACGTTTGGTCTGCCTTGTAATACCAAGGCAACGATAATGGTACAACGGGAGGTGGTCGAGTCTGAACCAACTTCTTCTGAATTAACGTCGGGAGTAACTCTGTATAACTCATAGGAATAGGGTCATAACTCTCCCTTCTATGGTTATACCCTTGATTCCCCTTATGGGATGGTCTCTGATAAGCAACAGTGATTGGAGATACACCAACAACTAAAGTT
Organism: Vicia faba; assembly: GCA_948472305.1. NCBI lineage: Eukaryota > Viridiplantae > Streptophyta > Magnoliopsida > Fabales > Fabaceae > Vicia > Vicia faba. The sequence continues at coordinate 265,538,654 of OX451740.1, forward strand.
ACTGAGGCGACTTGTTGATGACGCTGATAATTTCTTCTAGGAGGATTAACCCTCCTCTCTTGCATAAAAGCATTTGAATCTCCTTCTTTCTTTTTGGAAAACCCATAGGATGGCTTCTTCATATTTCTAGAACTTTCACCCTTCGTTAGACGGACCTCTCTTACAGCCTCTTCTAAGCGGATACCCATGCCTACCATTTCAGTAAAGTCACTTGGCGCACTTGCTACCATCCTCTCATAGTATAAAGCACCCAGAGTCTTTAAGAAAATCTCAGTCATCTCCTTCTCTTCCATGGGAGGAATCACTTGGGCGGCTACCTCACGCCATCTCTGTGCATATTCTTTGAATGATCCCATGTCCTTCTGGACCATGGCCCTGAGTTGATCATGGCCAGGTGCCATGTCCGTGTTGTATTTGTATTTTCTGATAAATGCTTCTCCCAATTCATTGAAAGTATGGATATTGACGCTGTCCAAACTCATTTACCACTTCAGCGCAACACCAGTCAAACTATCCTGAAAAAAGTGAATCAACAGACGCTGATCATCCGTATGGGTAGTCATTCTTCTTACATACATCACAAGATGAGCACGAGGGCAAGTGTTTCCCTTGTGCTTCTCAAACTCTGGGACTTTAAACTTCGTAGGTATCTTGACATTCGCGACCAAGCATAAATCATTCACATTCTACCCGAACAATTCCTTTCCCCTGAGGGCCTTCATCTCTCTCTATATCTTGTCAAACTTCTCTTGAAAATCATCCATTCTATCATAGAGACCCAAGTCTTCACTTGGTGAAGTAAAAGGACGAAACATATCATCATTAACAACTGGTATCATATTCACGGAGGGAGGTGCAGTAGGAGCAACATGCACCATGGGAGTTGCAGAAGTAACAGTAGTCTGAACAACTGGAGTATCTCGAGGACCCAGATTGAAACCTTCAAGCACACAATTCTCTGGCATTCCCCATGGATAACCTTGAGGCATGCGATTCTGAACAACAGCTGGAGCAGCAGACACAGGAACAATCGAAGCTTCAGTAGTAACCCTTGTTGGTTGTGATTGAACACTCGTTGGCTGATTCTGAGCAGCCACCAGAGATTCCATCAGAGAAGTAAGATTGGTCATGCCAGCCTTCAAAGCAGAAACCTCCTCGCGTAGCTCGCGATTCTCTTGTTCTAAGTTGTCCATATTTGTTCTGAAATTATCTCGAGTGTTGTAGTGGTGAGACAGCTTGTTCAACGAAGTAAAGAAGCTTGGTAAGATACCTAGATATGCCAAGAAATGCAAGAAATATGTGCAATATGATGCATGATATGAAATGCACATAATTTATTTTATTAATATTTAAAGGGACTTAAATATTTATAGACACATTGCAAATATCAAAGTAATAACATATTTGAAATACTAAAAATTTGTATTATAATAACTTCAAAATGGGGATTACAAGTTTCAATGATCCCAAGTACAAGATGAAAATAAAGTCTAACACCCTAATAAGAAAAGCTTATGGAGATCACTCTATACGCTGGCGCTTCCCTATAAGCCTGGAAATCTGAGCCTTCAACCTCTGGTTTTCTTCAGCATATCTGGTGGCAACCTCCTTCCAATCACCTGAATCAAGAATTGAGCAACTATCAACTGAATGAGGCTTAGGAGAAAATAAATTCCCTTGCCTCTCCATCATCTCTACAGCCCGACTCTCAAGAATATCAATCAAGTCGTCTTTCTCCTTCAAGTATGCTCTAATGGAAATCTCTAAAGTTTGGCACTTATTCTTCCAAGCATCCTTTTCCAATTGCATCCTGACTAAAGAAAGTAGTAGCTCTTCCACATCATTAAATAAGGGAGGAGTAGTCTTCTCAAACAAATCAGGCATAGGTGCTTCCCGAGAATACGACATCTTCAACTGAATAGCTCTCGTTTGGGCCCACTGAAGATAAGGCTCCAAAGAAACAACCCATCTAGGTCCCAGGTTTTTCCTACTCTTCATGTGAATGTGACGCTAGGCCTTCGCAATCTTCTCCCTAGCTTCCTTATGGTCTTCTCTCTCCTTCAGAAAGAAACTACTCAAATGAATACTATTTGGTTTATCCCTCATCGGATAACCAAGCTGTCGTCGTGCAAGAACATGGTTGTAGTTAATTCCTCCCTTTGTGCCAAGAAGAGGTACATTGGGGAAACTACCACAACTGTCGACAATCTCTATATCCTGGTAAGCTCGATGATACCAATCAATATCCGAGTGAGTAAGTGCCATGATCTTAGGAGTCCACCGGGGTTCCTTCCTGACATCCCAAAAACCATCAGACTGAGGCATATGAGAGATAAACCATCGGCACAACAGAGGCGTGCAACAGAAAATCATCTCCCATGAAAAGAATTCTGAAGATGAATAGAGTAATAAGCATCACCCAACAATGTAGGAACTGGGTTTCCAATCATGAAGATCCTGATAGCATTAACGTCAACAAACTTGTCCACATTAGGAAATAAGAACAACCCGTAAGCAAGTAGAGAAAAGATGGCCTCAAAAGCGACTATACTCTTCATCATGGAAAAGCAACGATCTTTCTCCAATAAGAATTGAGCTGGTAATCCTCTAATCCCTCATTTAGTAGTCATATGGGCTTCAACCTCAGACTTCCCCAGATGAATCAAAGCAGCAATCTCATGTGATTTTGGCTCACCCACCAAACCAATAAAAGGAACACGATCAGTAATAGGTAAATCCAACAGATAAGAATACTATTACAGTGTAGGCATCAACTGATAGTCAGGGAAATTAAAGAAATGATACATCGAATCATAGAAATGGACCAAAGGTCAAGAAAATGCCCTCCTTTATCCTAAGCTTCATGAGAGGAATGATGGATCCATACTTCTTCCAAAAATCTGCAGAACACTCAATCTCGGGAATTAAACTGATTAACTCATCTATCTTGGGATCTTCGAAACTGTATTTTTCGGTCTTTCTTTTTCCAGAATCCATGATAAAAAGATGGTTGAGATATTCACAAATGTTCAACTTTCAAGTCCCTTGAAATGAAATTCCTTCAAAAGATGCTTATGGGTGCATGGATGCATGATGCAACAATCGCACACAAGATCAAAAATATAGGGTTCATAGGTTCAACATCACGAGCATGAGGTCGAAGGTACTACCCATAAGGTATGGTTTAAAAGTAATCACCTGCCGAACAAGGTTCTAGAGGTTCCCAGAGTCTACATCCTTCCTTCAGATATTACCAACTTCCCGATTAACTCGGTAATTAGTAATATTCTCAAGAAAAACTTGTCCGAGCGTAGTATCCCGTGACAACTATTTGAAGGGAAGTTGGGAATGCCTAACTTCAGCAAGGGACAACCGGATAGGGAAACAGCACAGAACAGGCAACCTTCACTGCAACCCGGAAATAAACCGGGTTGCAGTAGGTTCTTCTTGACAGTCAAAAGAGGGGTAACCACTTCATTTACCGAAACAGCGTACAACTCTTCCTCAATGGCATTTACTCTATGCTGGGGCATAGGAGCAGTTACAACATTTGGTCTCTCCAGCGCTTCAAACTGAATTTCCTTTGCATCGATCAGATCTTGCACTTTGTTTCTCAAGGCCCAACAATCATCAGTAGTGTGCCCGGGACTATCAGAATGATAAGCGCACCGGGCATTTGGGTTATACTTAGGAGACGTAGTGTTGACGACCTTAGGAGCTTCTTTGAGGGTCACCAGGTTGGTGGATAACAGTTGGGGTAAAATTTGAGATAAGGTCATACTCAGCCGAGTATACTGCCTCTTGGGCCTTTCGCTTCTTTGTTGATTATACTGCTGAGGAGCAGCAACAGGTTTCGAGATGACCAAAGCATTGATGGCTTGGCGACTTTCGGGCTTGATCTGTCTTCTAGGACCATAGATGGCACTTGCTTCTTTCTTGAACGGCCTCTTCTCAGTGCTTGTGGAGGCAGCCTTTTGTATCTTGCCTGACCTGATGCCAGCTTCAATTCTTTCTCCCGTCAATATCAAATCCGTAAACCCAGCGGAGGAGTTACCAACCAAATGATTGAAAAACGGACCCGACAACGTCCCTAGAAACATATCAACCAGCTCCCGATCAGTCAATGGAGGCTGCACCCTGCCAGCCAAATCTCTCCATTTTTTAGCGTACTCTTGAACCCTTCACCCGTTCCTAGAGACATACCCTGAAGTTGGGTACGCGTAGGTGCGAGATCAGAATTGTATTGGTATTGTCTGTAGAATGCGCTTGCCAAATCTTCCCAGTGTCGGATGCTAGTTCCATCCAATTGGTAAAACCATTCAAGCTGTGACCCCGAGAGGCTATCTTGGAAGAAGTGAATCCAGAGGTTCTTATCTGCCGTGTAAGGTTGGATTTTCCTTACGTACGACCTCAGATGCAGCTTTGGGCAGGAGACCCCATCATACTTGGCGAAGGCAGGCGCCTTAAACTTGTGTGGAATTACTACCCCAGAAGATAACCCCAAATCTCCGAAATCTAGCCCCGGCACATTCTGAATTTCCATGGCGCTCAAGCGGTCCTCCAATTGCTTGTATCTGTCAGCAGCAGGTGGGTATTGTTCGTCGTTGTAGTCCGTCTCGTTGTCGGAGACTGCGGGACTAGGAGCTCCTCCCCCTTGGGGACTGTTTTTCTCAGCAGAGGAAGTAGTTGGATCAGCTTCATTGTGGAGTGTGTTCCCAAATCTGCGTCCGGTGTTGAACAACGCCGTCCTCTTTTTCTTCTTCTTCTTCAGGAGTAGAGTCTTCAACTCTTGCTGACCTTGGGCTAGGCTTAGGACCATCTCTTGAAACTGTGCATTTTGGGCCTGAAGGGCCTTGATTGCTTGCTCACTGGAGGAGTCTGGATTCATGATGACTGTTCAAAATAAACAGCGAAGGAGATTAAGCAACCTGTGAAATAGGGTACCTGCTATGCATATGGTGCAATGGAATGCGTATGTTTTATGTTTTCAAAGACAATCAAGATTTCAACTTTGTAGACAAAAAAGGGAAACACACTTCATTAGATTAAAATTTTCAATTTGTTCAACAATTTGCCCTTAGGCATTACAGGAATGACAAATACTGGAAAGGAAATAAACTATAAAGAGAAATATCCAAAGCCCATCAATGCTCCCATGGCCTCCTCTTTTCAGTGCTGATGTAGTTGTTCAGGACCCGCTCTTCCTCCAATTGCTTGGTCAGCCTTTGGATCTTCCGTTCCTGCTCGTTGAACTTCTCCCGATAGAAATCCCGTTCTTCCTTTAGCTGTGCCCAAGATCTCTTCATTGTGTCAAAATCAGCGGGTATCTGAGGAGGGAGGACAGTTGGAGGAACCCCATCTTCATCAGGAGACTCAAGGATGAGAGGTCTAACAGCTTCGTAGGGCATACCTAACCTTTGAGCACGGATGCGGACCCATTTGCAATAGGGCTTCAATGGCAGGGAAGTCTTTGGTCCCAACTCATGTGGGTTGGCTTTGTGGATTCTGTCCCAAGCTTTAATGAATCCCTGGCGTAGTTTGTCATTGTCTTCCTGAAACTCAAAATGGAAGTGAGGAACCAACATTTCATGAGGCCCATCTCCTCTGGCTCTTCCAAACTGACGGAGAGCTAAGCACGGATTGTAAGAGATTCCTCCTTGGATACCGATCAACGGAACATTAGGGTATTCTCCGCAACGGTCAATAACAGCTACCTCATCCAAACCTCTGAGAGTCCAGGTGATGTCATTATCAGTGAGAGACATTAACCTCCGAGCCCAACCTTTTCCTTCTTCATTCTTCAGCACGAACTTAGGAAGATGCGAAATAAACCACCTTACTAGCAAAGGAGCACAACACCACGGAGTTCCCCGTTTTCGAGCAGTACGAGCATAGAGTTGTTGTAGAATGTCACCCAAAAGAGTGGGTACCGGATTCCGAGACATGAAGATCCTTATGACATGGATACTGATAAAGGTGTCGGGATTGGGAAACAATACCAGACCATAGATCAACAGAGCCAGAATATCCTCGTACGCCTTGAAGTCCAAGTCATTCCAGAAATCATTAGCCTTGCCAACCAGAAATTTGACCAAAAAGCCCTTGATCCCATTTCTAGTTTCCCAGTTGGACAATACCTCTTCTTTGGTCAAGGGGAGGATTGCAGCAATCTCTTCAGGCCTAGGAGTCTTTTCCAAACCGGTGAATGGAGTTTGTTCCAAGACAGGGATCCCAAGCAGATAAGAAAATTCTTCCAGGGTAGGAACCAGCTGGAAGTCTTGAAAGGTGAAACAGTGATACAGAGGGTCATAAAACTGGGTCAGAACACTTATCAGTTGTTGGTCCCACTTTGCAGTGACCAAGCCAAGGAGAGAACCATGTCTGTTGATGAAAGAAGAAGTGTTTGGAATCCTTCCAACCAAATCCTTGAGTAACACTGGTGGTTGAACAAAGTTGAGCCGGACAGTATTCCTACGCATGGGCATCATGATATCCTGCAAAACAGAGCAAAGATGAAACCTTTTTTGTCTTTGAAATGGGTTAGTCCTTTATACAGGATGCATGCAATAGTATGATGGCATGATGCTATGATGAAGCACACCACAGGTATTCACATAGGCAAATAAGGCACACAAGTCACACAAGACACCCTTAGGTTTCAGGCCAGCATGAGTTTCAGGTATTACCCTCTTTTGGTTTTGTTGGTTAAAACCTGTCCTATCAAAAGTAACCGGGTTCTAGAGGATCTCAAATCATTGGCTACCCTCAATCGGTCATAACTCCAGCATCGCAATCTTTTCTCGCGTCCAGAACCATCTCGAGAGTTTAGCCTCAATGAGTGTAGCATACTGCTACTGTCCTAATAGCCAAGTTGGTCAATTTAGGGTTCTAAGGTTGGTTGGTGCTTAATGACCCCTTAGAAGACCTATATTCTCCCCGTTACAACACAAGGGATATAGGTACAGACTAAGATGCCACACCAACGTAGCCACTGCTTCACCCATGTCGGTCTACGCCGGATAGGTCCCTCACAGATTATGCTACCTAAAAGGGTATTTCCCAGATCCGGGTTAGGATCTATGAAACTCCAATGTAAAGCCCACAAATGTAAAGCAAACAAAGCAATCAATTGAAAACAAAGGTGATCTAAACCCTAAGGTAACCCCACTTTTAGAATTGTCCCCAGCAGAGTCGCCAGTTCTGTGATACGGTGGGAGAACTGACTAGTGTTTTGCGTTTGCATTCGCACTTGTGCGGTTGAGCAAGAGTCGCCACCGACTTTTTATTTTATCCTAAAGGAAAGGTTAAAAAAAGCACAACAAAAACCTTTTGAGATATTTCGTGGGTTCGGGGGGTAGATTATGAAAAGGGAAGGTATTAGCACCCTTTTCATCCATGGTTATCCATGGGCTCTTAGTTACTTGGTTTTTTAGATCACTTGCTTTGTTTTTCGATTGCTTTGAAAATGGTGTGTGTGTGGGTGCCTTTTGAAAATGTTTTGGAAAAAGATGCCTTGTCTTAGGCAACTAATGTATTTGACTCGTGATTGAGTGTTTTACAAAAGTGTGGATCTTTTCGAAAAGATGTTTCAAATGTTTTTGAGAATTTGTTTGAAAGTGTTGTGGATTGTGGTTTTTTTTTGGAAAAGAAGGCAAGTGTTTTTGCAAGTTTGATCTCAAGTAACTAAGAGTTTTGTCTACCCTATTGTACTCAAAGGTTTTTGTTATGTTTTAACCCCTTTTTAACAATTTTGTTCCACCATTGAAATTGGTGGACAATCTTGCGTTTAGGAAGTTTATTCGGGACGGGCGCGGGTCGTCGCATGGACCATGAATGCAATGATGCCAAGTGTCTTTGGCAATTTGTTTTGAAGGGACTATGATCATTCCGTTTAGGCAACATTTTTGAGACTTATGATCATTTGATTTTGTTTTGCCAAAGATACTCGACGTGCAAGCATGGCCCATTTTGGAAGGCAACATGTGGGATTACCCTAGAGGGTGAAAGTGTGATTGTGTATTGATTACATGTATTTGTCTTGTATTAGGTTATCTAGCGTTTGATTTTATGTACACGCAAACCCTAGGTCTAACCATGGTATAATTGGAAAACTGTAAATTGCGGAATGTAAAATCTACGCTATTACAGAATAGTGTCCGGGAGTGGGGGTATAAATGTACAAAAGGGGATGAGACTTATAGTATCCAATAAGTTACAACCAAATCGAATATGTGATCAAATGTAAACATCGAATATACAGATATAAGATAAAAATGTGTATAGGGCAATGTGAATGCATTGTGTAAGTGTAAGTGTGAGATGTATATATATTGTGTGTAATTATTTGTGTATGTGGATATTTACAGGCGAAATGTGAATTTAATGCGTATTAGGGTTTTTTTGACCTAGACATGTATTTTAATCTTGTATTTTTGTATTTAGATATGTACAATAAAAAAAAATGTTTTAACTTAAATGTTCAAGTTTTAATTAAGAAATGTATCTTTATTTGCAAAAAGTATTTTGATTAAATGTTTGTGAATTTCAATATTAGAGAAAAGTGCATTTCTATTATTATGTACAAAGATGTATTTTAATTAAAAAGTTTCAATTTTAATTATATGATAAAAAAAAGTATTTTATTATTTGTATGGTTTTGTAATAAAAAAAGAGTGTTTATATAATTATAAAGAAAAGAGGTTAGTGTTTTAAAATTAGTTGAATTAAGTATAGAAAAGAAAGTTTTAATTAGATAAAATATACTTTCCTTTTTTAAGTATTAGTATTAACATGGTGTTTGTAAAATAATGTAAGGTTTGTAAAAAAGAAAATGGTTAGTATTAATCAAGTGTTTATATAAAACAATGTTAGTGATTTTTGATGGGCTTTGGGGGAAATCAGAAACGGGTCAGGCCCACGCTGGAAACAAATTCTTTAGGGTTAGGCGTTTTGTCATTCAGTCTTGGAACATGCTTAGGGTTTGAGCGGCGCGTTCGTGCATTCGTCTTCTCCGATCATCTTCATTTCCCTGAATGCTTCCTCCATCCGGCCACCAACGTCACCTCCAGACCTCTCTTCCCTCCATGGCACGGGCTCGGTGTCCTCTTGATACAAGGTTTGCTTTCAGTGTTATGCTCTTATCTCTTTTCTTTTATGCATTGCATGTTTTTGATTTGAGTTCTGATTCCTAAATTCGTACTATTATGAGGTGGTGAAGAGGAAAGGGGGAGAAGATTGGCTACCTGACTTTGGAGATGGAGGAGAGGCGGAGTGGAGACGCTTAGGAGGCCGGGACGGCGTGAACGTGATGCTTGCTTTGCTTCTGATGACCCTGGTATCTTTTATCTTTTCGCCATTTTTTAGGGATTTGATGATGATTTGTGCTGAGAAGCCCTATCCTGAAATATGTTCACTTCTTTACCTCTTCTACTTTTGTTGCCTGAGTTTGAACTGTGATGCCTTCTGAGATGCCTCTTCTTCTGGAATGCTGTATACTTGTTTGTGTTGCCCTTGATGCTTTTGAATTGTTGCCCAGTGATGTATATTTACTGAGGGCCTAGGTTGCCTTGAACTTGAGTTTGCCTTCTTGAACGATTTGCCTATGGATTATTGAGCTTGCCCCGTGATGTGTATATTGAGGGCTTAGGAGTTGGTTTCATGCTTGACAGTTGGTTTTGACAAGTTATGCTGTATAGCTTTGTTTCTTACTGATGCAGGTTTGAAGCTTTAGCATGTTTATGAGGTTTTTGGTTTGTGAAGTTATGTGAGGTTTGGCCTTGACAGAGTTTTGGTTAGGCTAATTCTTTTGAGGTTATGACAGCAGGTTATGTGAGGTTTTGTGGCTTGAAGTTCTGCTTCTTTTTCTTGACAGTAGGCAGGTTGTTATGCTTTTGAGTTTGATAGGCTTATTGCAGGATGAGGCCTTGAATGGTTTTTGTGGGAACTGGACAGGTTTGTGGTTATTTGGTTCAGTTGCTCTTGTATGTTTTATGAGGGTTGTGTTTGATGGTTTTTAGGATGGGTTGTGTGTTTCTCAGATTGCAAGTTATATTTTCTTTGTTGTGAGGCTTGTGGGTTTTATGAGGTTCTGGACAGGTATGAGGTTATGACAGCATGTTATGGTGTTTTTGTTTAGGTTTGAACTTGCCGTGGGTTTATGTCTGCTTGGCTTGGTTATGTAGTTTGCAGATTATATATTTTTGTGATATTGGTGCTTGGCTCAATCAGTTTTTTCAACTCAGTATATTTTCTTTTGTTCTTTTGTCCTCTTTCTCTTGGTCTTTGGCGCCTAATATTTATTCAAACCTTGGTATTTTCTTTGATCCAAGTTTGCTGGGTAGTTTTACAAAGTTTCTTGGCACTTTTCTATTTTTGGTAATTGTCTATGCTGCGTACTTCTGCCCAGTTTTGAATAATGCTGAATTGATGCTTCTCTTGGATTATATCTTTTCTTGTTATTTCTGCACTGTCTAAACCTAAAGCCTACAAAACCTGCCTCTATTTCTCTCTTCTTCTCACTCTATAGTACAGTTGAATATTATATGATTTTACTTGTACTATCTTTTCTGAAGGGGCCCCTGTATGCTGGGAAATGATGATTAAGTCTTGCATAACACATTATTCTGCATCTTTTCTTTCTTTGACAACTTTCTACTCTTTATCTTTTCCTTGATATCTTGGCCGAAACCTCTCTTTGGTAGCCTTGAGTAGACTTGTACTTTTGACAGTGAATTGCTCTTTTTGCTTTTGATGGAACGTGGAATTGGATTTTCTATGCAGTTTGAACTTTTGGATTTGAACTATGTAGTTTGAACTTTTAAAAATTATGCATTTATGAATAAAAATCTTCCCTCTCTGTGAACCGGGAGAAATCCCGTGATTTGCAGAGAGGGTCAACTGATCCCAGTCAGTGGCCCCTAATGATGAGCAAATTTTAACCGTCCTTTTTTAACTGCTTTCTAACTTTTCTTCTTCTCTTTTGCAGATAAAAAATGGAGCACCGGAGCGGAGTGAAGAATGAAGAATATTAGAAATAGGATAGTTTTTATTTTATTTAATATTTAAATTAATGTATATTATTGTTTGTAACTTAAATTATAAACAACAATTTGTACAAATAATTCAAATATCAATAAGATCTAAATTATCCAATTAATTCTAATTTTCTTTATTGTTTATTTATTTATTTAAAACTCTTTGAATTAAAACAATTGAAAAATAAATTTCAATTATTCAATTTTAGAATAATAAATAACTTAAATAAAAACAATATTGATCAATTAAACCTGTCTCTTCCAATATCCAAAGCAAAGCAGTAGTCAACCAAGATAAACTGATCAAGCGCATTCCATCTTCATTGATTTTCCATAAACACTGTGAATCCAATACTGCATACTGTATTTGACTGGCTCAAAGAAAACAACATGAATTCAAACCACTGTCTCTTTTACTGATTAAATCAAGATAACGCGAATTTTAACCCCAATCTCGGAATAAACGGCAACGCACTGTAGAATTTTAATCTTCTGAGAATATGCCCATAAAAACTTTAACTCCTAATTAAATGCCAAATAACGCTCGCCTGATCAAAATTGAACCAAAAATCATCCAAACCCTAAGCCAACTGTGAAACAATCCAGAGTCCTAAAAATCAGTAAAAACCCTAATTTTGCTTGACTGTCAAGAAAAGTCCGTTTGTCCGATTCTTGAGCCAGTTTGAAAAGTCAGGAAATGTCTGAAGCTGAGATTGCTTGTAGAAAAATGCGAGGGAAAATTTTGGGGTACAACAGTTGCCCCTGTTCAATCTTCTTAGACCTGAAGAGTTAGATTGGCAAGTTTGCCTTTCGCGACTTGAAGGTAAAAGAAGATTGGACACTAGAGTGCCCAGAAATTTGCACTCGCATATTGAAGTATCAGCAATGTGATGTCGGGAATGGGCTTATAGATGCCATTTGGAGAGATAGTGGATAGGTGGATGGGCTTATAGATGCCATCTGAAGACGTGACAGAATCTTGTCGGGAATGGGCTTATAGATGCCATTTGGAAGTGTTGATCGTGTAAGAGATTCCTTAGCGAGAACTTGTGTATTTTGAGAAAGGAAGATGTTTTCCTGGCTTGTTACAGGTATTTGATCTCCAATCTCCTGAGGTAGATATGCCCTGGCTAGATACAAGAATCGAATATGGAAATGTGATGGTTGATAGATATGCCCTGGCTGGATACAGGAGTCGAATCTTCAAACTCTTCAGACATGCCCTGGCTAGATACAGGAATCGAATCTGGAAATGTGATGGTTGATAGATATGCCCTGGCTGGATACAGGATTCGAATCTTCAAACTCTTCAGACATGCCCTGGCTAGATACAGGAATCAAATCTGGAAAGGTGATGGTTGATAGATATGCCCTGGCTGGATACAGGAGTCGAATCTTCAAACTCTTCAGACATGCCCTGGCTAGATACAGGAATCGAATCTGGAAATGTGATGGTTGATAGATATGCCCTGGCTGGATACAGGAGTCGAATCTTCAAACTCTTCAGACATGCCCTAGCTAGATACAGGAATCGAATCTGGAAATGTGATGGTTGATAGATATGCCCTGGCTGGATACAGGAGTCGAATCTTCAAACTCTTCAGACATGCCCTGGCTAGATACAGGAATCGAATCTGGAAATGTGATGGTTGATAGATATGCCCTGGCTGGATACAGGAGTCGAATCTTCAAACTCTTCAGACATGCCCTGGCTAGATACAGGAATCGAATCTGGAAATTTGATGGTTGATAGATATGCCCTGGCTGGATACAGGAGTCGAATCTTCAAACTCTTCAGACATGCCCTGGCTAGATACAGGAATCGAATCTGGAAATGTGATGGTTGATAGATATGCCCTGGCTGGATACAGGAGTCGAATCTTCAAACTCTTCAGACATGCCCTAGCTAGATACAGGAATCGAATCTGGAAATGTGATGGTTGATAGATATGCCCTGGCTGGATACAGGAGTCGAATCTTCAAACTCTTCAGACATGCCCTGGCTAGATACAGGAATCGAATCTGGAAATGTGATGGTTGATAGATATGCCCTGGCTGGATACAGGAGTCGAATCTTCAAACTCTTCAGACATGCCCTGGCTAGATACAGGAATCAAATCTGGAAATTTGATGGTTGATAGATATGCCCTGGCTGGATACAGGAGTCGAATCTTCAAACTCTTCAGACATGCCCTGGCTAGATACAGGAATCGAATCTGGAATTGTGGCAGTTGAGGGTAATTGTCTTTGGGATTGTCTTTTACCCTGAAAAGGCAAAACATAAGTTGTATGTAATGTCATGATGTATGATATGCATGGTGTCATGATGTTTAACATGAGATAGTGTCGTATGCGCTTTATCATGTATGTAAGCAAGATGTATGAGAATGTGAAATGTTTATGAATGTAATTTTCGTCTTAGGAAAGTAAATCCTTGACGACCGGCCGGGGAGTTTCTCTGTGGAAGAGATACTTGGCCGAGGTTTGACGAGAGGCCTGTTGAGGACTTTAATGATGGATTCCGCTGGGGATAACGATGATAAACTCCGCTGGGGATTGAAGGAACTTTGCTGAGGGCGATCTTCTGTGGTTTTTAGCTGAGGATAACCCAGTTATAAGTCCTTGAGAGGAAATAACTCTGAATAAAGACTCGGGAGAGACGTCTGTACTTTGCAGGGGATAAGCTTTCTGCCGGGGAAATGGATTCCACTTTCCTGAGGAACCCTTTGGATTGGACTCTCCTGGGGAAATAGGACATCCATTGTAAGGCTGATGTAATGCTGAAACTTTATCTTACTCCGTGGGGAATTGAGATAACCTGGTCACATTCTTCAGTTGAACCTATCTTGGTACCTTGGCGAACAAAGCGATCAGACTGCATTAGACAACTCCACATTGCCCCGGTTTCCGATATCACCTGTAATTAATCTTTCGTTTCATATGTAAACATTTATGAATCAGCAATTTAATGTCAGATGCATATATCAAAAATGAACATTGGACGTTCTTCGCAAGACAAAACAGAAAAAAGGAAAACAATGGTAATTTGCATGGACAAGTGAATTTGTATTGATTTGAATTTTGCCTGTGAATAGGCGTTTTTGTACAAGAGGCTAACATCCTAGTAAGAGAATACCGCCGAATAACATAGAGTTAACAATTTGAAAAGAAAAAGGAAATCAAAACAGCTATGTGAACGATCCCACTGGGTTCCAACTCGGCTATCGCCTTTATGTCTTCGAATGTCTCATCGCTTTGCTACCTAGTTGAAGATGAAGCTGATTGGTCGATGCCGAAATCTGAGCCAGATAGTTGATGCCGAATTCCGGATGCGAAGCGATCCAATGAGACATAGTGTTACGCTTTTATCCCTAACTTTTGCCTGGACCGCCTTTTCGGGTTTTCAGTCCACCGGGATACCCATTTTTGCCCAAGCCGCCTTTTCAGGTTTTCGACTTGCCGGGTGTACAGGTTTTTATTCATTTCATCCCTTATTTTTGCCCGAACCCTTTTGGTTCGCCGGGAAGCCCTAATTTTTGCCTAGGTATGTCAACCTAGCGGGTCTTTTATTCATGCGTAGTATCTTTTCACTATGTCTGCATTGGCGGGGTGAGGAAGGTCGTCACCATCCATGGTGGTTAGGATCATGGCTCCTCCTGAGAACACACGTTTAACCACAAATGGCCCTTCGTATGTAGGGGTCCATTTGCCCCGGGGATCACTTTGAGGAAGGATGATGCGTTTGATTACCAGGTCCCCAACTTGATACTCTCGCGGTCTGACTTTCTTGTTAAATGCCCTGATCATCCGTTTTTGATACGTTTGACCATGACAGATAGCAGTGAGCCTCTTTTCGTCAATCAGATTTAACTGATCAAGTCGGGTCTGGATCTAGTCATCTTCACTCAAGTCTGCATCCTTTATTATCCGGAGAGAGGGTATCTGGACTTCAATTGGCAAGACTGCCTCCATGCCGTAGACCAAGGAAAAGGGAGTTGCCCCGGTTGACGTCCTTGTTGAGCTGCGGTACCCATGAAGAGCGAACGGTAACATCTCGTGCCAATCTTTATAGGTCACTGTCATCTTCTGCACAATTTTCTTGATATTTTTATTAGCTGCCTCTACAGCCCCATTCATCTTCGGCCGGTAGGGAGAAGAATTGTGGTGCTGTATCTTGAATTGTTCACAGAGTTCAGTGATCATCGAATTATTGAGATTGGTACCATTGTTTGTAATGATTCTTTCCGGGATGCCGTACCGACAGATCAAATTATGCCGGATGAAACGTGCCACGACGCTCTTGGTTACTGTGGCGTAGGAAGCTGCCTCAACCCACTTCGTGAAGTAATCGATCGCCACCAAGATGAAGCGATGCCCATTGGATGCCGTCGGTCGGATCTCACCGATCATATCGATGCCCCACATTGCAAAAGGCCAAGGTGCCGTCAGGACATTCAAAGGAACTGGAGGGATATGCACCTTGTCAGCATAGATCTGGCATTTATGACAAGTTCGGGAGTGTTGGTAACAATCGGCTTCCATTGTGGACCAGAAATATCCTGCCCGAAGGATTTTCTTAGCCATGGTGTGTCCACTGGAATGTGTTCCAAATGTGCCTTCATGCAGTTCTATCATGATTTTCTCTGCTTCGGCCTTATCCACACAATGTAGCAGAGTTGAATCATAATTCCGTTTGTAGAGAATGCCGTTGCTGAGGAAGAATTTTGCAGCAAACCTCCTCATGAACTTCTTATCATTGACAGACGCACCTTCAAGGTATTCCTGAGCTTCCAAGTACCTCTTCACCTCATGATACCAGGGTTTTTCAATCGCCTTCTCAGCCTCGAGCTCGCAGCAGTATGCCGGTTCATCCAACTTCCAGATAATGATTCGGGGAGCCTCATTGTCCCATTTAACTTTGAACATTGAAGACATCGTAGCTAGGGCGTCCGCTAGCTGATTATCCTCTCTGGGGAAGTGTTCGAAAGTTATCTCTTCAAAGTGGGGAAGCAAGGTCGACACATACTCCTTGTAAGGAATAAGATTCGGGTGTTTCGTATCCCACTCGCCTTTGATCTGATTGATCACGAGAGAGGAATCTCCGAAGACACTTAGAAATTTGATCCTTAAGTCGATTGCGGCTTGTAGACCCATGATACATGCCTCATATTCCGCCATATTGTTGGTGCAGCTGAAACATAACCGGGCAGTGAGGGGAGTATGAGTTCCTTTGGGAGATATGATTACAGCGCCGACGCCGTTACCCAAAGCATTGGAGGCTCCATCAAAATGCATAGACCATCGGGATCCTTCCTCAGGTCCTTCATCCGGTCCAGGTACTTCACAGTCAGTTACCACCATGACGTCTTCGTCCAGAAAATCAAAGTTTAATGATTGGTAATCGTCCACAGGTTGGTGTGCCAAATGATCTGCCAGTACACTTCCCTTAATTGCTTTCTGAGTTGTATACTGGATGTCATATTCTGTCAAGATCATTTGCCATCTTGCTATTCTTCCAGACAGAGCGGGCTTTTCGAATATGTACTTGATAGGATCCATTTTTGAAATCAATAACGTAGTGTGAGTCAGCATATACTGTCTCAGCCGGCGAGCAGCCCATACAAGAGCGCAGTAAGTTTTCTCAAGCAGTGAGTAACGAGACTCACAGTCGGTAAACTTTTTACTCAAGTAATAAATAGCGTGCTCTTTTCGGCCAGACTCGTCATGCTGCCCCAGCACACACCCCATTGAATTGTCAAGCACTGTCAAGTATAGTATCAGAGGTCTTCCTTCCACCGGTGGCATAAGAATGGGTGGCTCTTGGAGATATTCCTTTATCCTTTCAAAGGCGGCCTGACATTCATCGTTCCAGCGTACTACTTGATCTTTCTTCAGTAATTTGAAGATCGGCTCACAAGTAGCAGTCAGATGCGAGATGAATCGGGCAATGTAATTCAGTCGTCCTAGGAAACCTCTGACTTCTTTCTCTGTTTTTGGAGTCGGCATCTCTTGTATGGCTTTCACCTTGGCAGGGTCCACCTGAATACCTTTATCACTTACAATGAAACCTAGCAATTTTCCGGATCTTACCCCAAAGGTGCATTTGTTGGGATTCAATCTCAGCTTGTACAGCTTGAGTCGGTCAAATAACTTCCTCAGATGGTCAAGGTGCTCCTCTTCAGTTTGAGACCTTGCAATCATGTCATCAACGTATACCTCAATCTCATGATGGATCATATCATGAAATAAAGCAACCATGGCACGTTGATAGGTTGCCCCAACATTTTTCAATCCGAATGGCATGACCTTATAGCAGAAGGTGCCCCACTGAGTCACAAAGGTAGTCTTCTCCATATCTTCTGGAGCCATCTTGATCTGATTATACCCTGAAAAACCATCCATGAAGGAGAACACCTTGTGTTGAGCTGTATTGTCGACAAGGATATCAATGTGAGGTAAGGGGAAGTCATCTTTGGGGCTGGCCCTGTTCAGATCCCTGTAGTCAACACACATTCTGACTTTACCGTCCTTCTTCGGCACTGGCACCACATTGGCAACCCACTGAGGGTAAGAAGTCACTGCAAGGAAACCGGCATCGAACTGTTTCATAACCTCGGCCTTGATCTTTTCAGACATCTCTGGGCGCATCCGTCGGACTTTTTGCTTTACCGGAGGGCAGTCTTCCTTGGTTGGCAGGTGATGAACTACAATGTCGGCATCCAAACCAGGCATATCTTCATAGGACCAAGCAAAAATCTCCATGTAGTCCTGCAGCATCTGGATCAATCGTTGCTTCACGCTGAGCTCTAGATTGGCACCAATCTTGACCTCTTTCCTATCTGTCTCGGTACCCAGGTTAATCGTCTCCACCGACTCTTCATGTGGTTGAATAGCTCTCTCCTCCTGGAGTAGCAGTCTTGCGAGTTCACCAGGCACTTCGCAATCATCTTCACCTTCGTCTTCGGCCAAGTTGATCGGATTTTCGAAGTCATAACTGGCGGTAGCGGAGCTGTTACCAATGAGATCCAGGGTGGATTGAAACCTGTATAAGTGAGTGTGTGTAAATATAGCTGTTTTGCAATATGTATAACACAGAAAGAAAAAAAAAAGAGCGCAAGATTTGAAATGCAACAAACGTCCAATGTTTTGATTGATGATATATGAAAATGTCATACAAAAAGCCCTCACAAATGGAGCTACGATGCCCCGGGTAGGACACCAATCCAACAAAGTTTTAACATATTGTTTGTTACAAATTTGGAAATCAAAAGAAATCAATTACTGCGTGACAAATGTGATAGGTGTAAAATCCTTTGCCGTCCAGTTGCTTGGTCCGTCGCTGGTAGTCGGATAGATCCAACTGTCAAACTCTGCTTCCTCTACATCCTTCTCGATAGCATTCACCCTTGAGCTGGAGATAAACACCGGAGCCTTTTTGATCTTTTCCTTGCGCACAACCCTCTGAGCCTCTGCAGTAAAGCCCAGCCCAAACTTGTCGTTCTTCTGGGTGAAGTCAGGAAGCTGACCCCAGTTTGCACAATTGCCTTTCTGAACCACAGCCCGGGCATCCCTTAGGGAAGCCATCTTCAAGGAAACATTCTCTTCGACTGTTGTTTCTGCTGCTGCTGAAATTGGATGTACCTCCTCGAAATGCTGAAAGGGGGTTTCAATAAACTCCCCGTCCATCTCAATGTATCTGAAGGAATTCAAATGGCTCACCATATACTCCTCTTCTCCTTGCACAGTGACGATCT
The DNA here is from genome assembly GCA_948472305.1 of Vicia faba. NCBI lineage: Eukaryota > Viridiplantae > Streptophyta > Magnoliopsida > Fabales > Fabaceae > Vicia > Vicia faba. The sequence goes on from OX451740.1 coordinate 265,557,441, forward strand.
TCCCTCTGACAGGGTACTTCAGCTTCTGGTGCAAGGTAGAGGTTACTGCCCCAGCTTTATGGATCCAAGGTCGACCCAATAGACAAGAGTACGATGGACGTATATCCATCACATAAAAAGTAGAGTCGAATACTTGAGAGCCCACACGAATAAGGATGTCAACCTCTCCATGAACCATCCTTTTTGAACCATCAAAGGCCCTGACGATGATATTGCTGGGCTTCAGTTCCAGGCCTTCATAATCCAAACGGTCTAAAGCCTTTTTCGGTAGAACATTCAAGGAAGAACCAGTATCCACCAATACATGCGCCAGAGTAGTGCCCCTGCATTCGATAGAGACATGCAGGGCATCATTGTGGTCTCTTCCCTTCGCGGTCAGGTCAGCATCTAAAAAACCCAAGCCATTGTCTGCTGTCAGATTTGCTACGCAATCAGTGAACTGGACTGCAGATGTCTCCTGTGGCACATGGGCCGTCTTGAGAAATGAGATCAAGGCCTTAGCATGGGCCTCGGAGCATAGCAATAAGGAGAGCATGGAGATCTTGGATGGCGTATGCCCCAGCTGTTCGACAACATTGAAATCACTCTTCTTTATTATTTTCAGGATCTCCTCCATTTCTTGTTGGGAGGCCTTAGCATTTATAGGTATTGGTGCCTCCATCCGGGCAGGCTCTTCTTCAATCCCTTTGCCCCGAGCATTTGATGACTCGGCAGCAGGGGAAACAACTTGATCAGCAGTAGGAACAAGTAAACTTGTAGGTGTTATAAGGAGGGGTCTTCGAGTAGCGGGTGGTGCAATGTCAGGCGAGAAGAGCCTGCCACTGCGGGTGACCTTGGCTGGACCAGTGATATCGCAGATACTGGCGCTAGTGTCGAATTCTTGTTTGATTCCATTTACATATACGTCTGCCCCATAATGCCAGGGGACAGCTTTATCAGATACGTAGGGGAGAGGCCCCGGAACAGTAATAACCACAGGTGCAACAGTCACGATTTGAACAGGCTTCTTCGGGAGAGCCTTGATTGGATTTTTGAAGATGGTAACCACAAAAACTTCTTTTACCGGAACCAACTGAACAGAAGACTTCTTAAACAGAATCTCCTTGCTATCCATTAGGTTTTGAATGCCTAACTTCAGTAAGGGACAACCGGATAGGGAAACAGCACAGAACAGGCAACCTTCACTGCAACCCGGAAATAAACCGGCTAGCAGTAGGTTCTTCTTAACAGTCAAAAGAGGGGTAACCACTTCATTTACCGAAACAGCGTACAACTCTTCCTCAATGGCATTTACTCTATGCTGGGGCATAGGAGCAGTTACAACATTTGGTCTCTCCGGCTCTTCAAACTGAATTTCCTTTGCATCGATCAGATCTTGCACTTTGTTTCTCAAGGCCTAACAATCATCAGTAGTGTGCCCGAGACTATCAAAATGATAAGCGCACCGGGCATTTGGGTTATACTTAGGAGACGTAGTGTTGACGACCTTAGGAGCTTCTTTGAGGGTCACCAGGTTGGTGGATAACAGTTGGGGTAAAATTTGAGATAAGGTCATACTCAGCCGAGTATACTGCCTCTTGGGCCTTTCGCTTCTTTGTTGATTGTACTGCTGAGGAGCAGCAACAGGTTTCGAGATGACCAAAGCATTGATGGCTTGGCGACTTTCGGGCTTGATCTGTCTTCTAGGACCATAGATGGCACTTGCTTCTTTCTTGAACGGCCTCTTCTCAGTGCTTGTGGAGGCAGCCTTTTGTATCTTGCCTGACCTGATGCCAGCTTCAATTCTTTCTCCCGTCAATATCAAATCCGTAAACCCAGCGGAGGAGTTACCAACCAAATGATTGAAAAACGGACCCGACAACGTCCCTAGAAACATATCAACCAGCTCCCGATCAGTCAATGGAGGCTGCACCCTGCCAGCCAAATCTCTCCATTTTTGAGCGTACTCTTTGAACCCTTCACCCGTTCCTAGAGACATACCCTGAAGTTGGGTACGCGTAGGTGCGAGATCAGAATTGTATTGGTATTGTCTGTAGAATGCGCTTGCCAAATCTTCCCAGTGTCGGATGCTAGTTCCATCCAATTGGTAGAACCATTCAAGCTATGACCCCGAGAGGCTATCTTGGAAGAAGTGAATCCAGAGGTTCTTATCTGCCGTGTAAGGTTGGATTTTCCTTACGTACGACCTCAGATGCAGCTTTGGGCAGGAGACCCCATCATACTTGGCGAAGGCAGGCGCCTTAAACTTGTGTGGAATTACTACCCCAGAAGATAACCCCAAATCTCCGAAATCCAGCCCCGGCACATTCTGAATTTCCATGGCGCTCAAGCGGTCCTCCAATTGCTTGTATCTGTCAGCAGCAGGTGGGTATTGTTCGTCGTTGTAGTCCGTCGGAGACTGCGGGACTAGGAGCTCCTCCCCCTTGGGGACTGTTTTTCTCAGCAGAGGAAGTAGTTGGATCAGCTTCATTGTGGAGTGTGTTCCCAAATCTGCGTCCGATGTTGAACAACGCCGTCCTCTTTTTCTTCTTCTTCTTCAGGAGTAGAGTCTTCAACTCTTGCTGACCTTGGGCTAGGCTTAGGACCATCTCTTGAAACTGTGCATTTTGGGCCTGAAGGGCCTTGATTGCTTGCTCACTGGAGGAGTCTGGATTCATGATGACTGTTCAAAATAAACAGCGAAGGAGATTAAGCAACCTGTGAAATAGGGTACCTGCTATGCATATGGTGCAATGGAATGCGTATGTTTTATGTTTTCAAAGACAATCAAGATTTCAACTTTGTAGACAAAAAAGGGAAACACACTTCATTAGATTAAAATTTTCAATTTGTTCAACAATTTGCCCTTAGGCATTACAGGAATGACAAATACTGGAAAGGAAATAAACTATAAAGAGAAATATCCAAAGCCCATCAATGCTCCCATGGCCTCCTCTTTTCAGTGCTGATGTAGTTGTTCAGGACCCGCTCTTCCTCCAATTGCTTGGTCAGCCTTTGGATCTTCCGTTCCTACTCGTTGAACTTCTCCCGATAGAAATCCCGTTCTTCCTTTAGCTGTGCCCAAGATCTCTTCATTGTGTCAAAATCAGCGGGTATCTGAGGAGGGAGGACAGTTGGAGGAACCCCATCTTCATCAGGAGACTCAAGGATGAGAGGTCTAACAGCTTCGTAGGGCATACCTAACCTTTGAGCACGGATGCGGACCCATTTGCAATAGGGCTTCAATGGCAGGGAAGTCTTTGGTCCCAACTCATGTGGGTTGGCTTTGTGGATTCTGTCCCAAGCTTTAATGAATCCCTGGCGTAGTTTGTCATTGTCTTCCTGAAACTCAAAATGGAAGTGAGGAACCAACATTTCATGAGGCCCATCTCCTCTGGCTCTTCCAAACTGACGGAGAGCTAAGCACGGATTGTAAGAGATTCCTCCTTGGATACCGATCAACGGAACATTAGGGTATTCTCCGCAACGGTCAATAACAGCTACCTCATCCAAACCTCTGAGAGTCCAGGTGATGTCATTATCAGTGAGAGACATTAACCTCCGAGCCCAACCTTTTCCTTCTTCATTCTTCAGCACGAACTTAGGAAGATGCGAAATAAACCACCTTACTAGCAAAGGAGCACAACACCACGGAGTTCCCCGTTTTCGAGCAGTACGAGCATAGAGTTGTTGTAGAATGTCACCCAAAAGAGTGGGTACCGGATTCCGAGACATGAAGATCCTTATGACATGGATACTGATAAAGGTGTCGGGATTGGGAAACAATACCAGACCATAGATCAACAGAGCCAGAATATCCTCGTACGCCTTGAAGTCCAAGTCATTCCAGAAATCATTAGCCTTGCCAACCAGAAATTTGACCAAAAAGCCCTTGATCCCATTTCTAGTTTCCCAGTTGGACAATACCTCTTCTTTGGTCAAGGGGAGGATTGCAGCAATCTCTTCAGGCCTAGGAGTCTTTTCCAAACCGGTGAATGGAGTTTGTTCCAAGACAGGGATCCCAAGCAGATAAGAAAATTCTTCCAGGGTAGGAACCAGCTGGAAGTCTTGAAAGGTGAAACAGTGATACAGAGGGTCATAAAACTGGGTCAGAACACTTATCAGTTGTTGGTCCCACTTTGCAGTGACCAAGCCAAGGAGAGAACCATGTCTGTTGATGAAAGAATAAGTGTTTGGAATCCTTCCAACCAAATCCTTGAGTAACACTGGTGGTTGAACAAAGTTGAGCCGGACAGTATTCCTACGCATGGGCATCATGATATCCTGCAAAACAGAGCAAAGATGAAACCTTTTTTGTCTTTGAAATGGGTTAGTCCTTTATACAGGATGCATGCAATAGTATGATGGCATGATTCTATGATGAAGCACACCACAGGTATTCACATAGGCAAATAAGGCACACAAGTCACACAAGACACCCTTAGGTTTCAGGCCAGCATGAGTTTCAGGTATTACCCTCTTTTGGTTTTGTTGGTTAAAACCTGTCCTATCAAAAGTAACCGGGTTCTAGAGGATCTCAAATCATTGGCTACCCTCAATCGGTCATAACTCCAGCATCGCAATCTTTTCTCGCGGCCAGAACCATCTCGAGAGTTTAGCCTCAATGAGTGTAGCATACTGCTACTGTCCTAATAGCCAAGTTGGTCAATTTAGGGTTCTAAGGTTGGTTGGTGCTTAATGACCCCTTAGAAGACCTATATTCTCCCCGTTACAACACAAGGGATATAGGTACAGACTAAGATGCCACACCAACGTAGCCACTGCTTCACCCATGTCGGTCTACGCCGGATAGGTCCCTCACAGATTATGCTACCTAAAAGGGTATTTCCCAGATCCGGGTTAGGATCTATGAAACTCCAATGTAAAGCCCACAAATGTAAAGCAAACAAAGCAATCAATTGAAAACAAAGGTGATCTAAACCCTAAGGTAACCCCACTTTTAGAATTGTCCCCAGCAGAGTCGCCAGTTCTGTGATACGGTGGGAGAACTGACTAGTGTTTTGCGTTTGCATTCGCACTTGTGCGGTTGAGCAAGAGTCGCCACCGACTTTTTATTTTATCCTAAAGGAAAGGTTAAAAAAAGCACAACAAAAACCTTTTGAGATATTTCGTGGGTTCGGGGGGTAGATTATGAAAAGGGAAGGTATTAGCACCCTTTTCATCCATGGTTATCCATGGGCTCTTAGTTACTTGGTTTTTTAGATCACTTGCTTTGTTTTTCGATTGCTTTGAAAATGGTGTGTGTGTGGGTGCCTTTTGAAAATGTTTTGGAAAAAGATGCCTTGTCTTAGGCAACTAATGTATTTGACTCGTGATTGAGTGTTTTACAAAAGTGTGGATCTTTTCGAAAAGATGTTTCAAATGTTTTTGAGAATTTGTTTGAAAGTGTTGTGGATTGTGGTTTTTTTTGGAAAAGAAGGCAAGTGTTTTTGCAAGTTTGATCTCAAGTAACTAAGAGTTTTGTCTACCCTATTGTACTCAAAGGTTTTTGTTAGGTTTTAACCCCTTTTTAACAATTTTGTTCCACCATTGAAATTGGTGGACAATCTTGCGTTTAGGAAGTTTATTCGGGACGGGCGCGGGTCGTCGCATGGACCATGAATGCAATGATGCCAAGTGTCTTTGGCAATTTGTTTTGAAGGGACTATGATCATTCCGTTTAGGCAACATTTTTGAGACTTATGATCATTTGATTTTGTTTTGCCAAAGATACTCGACGTGCAAGCATGGCCCATTTTGGAAGGCAACATGTGGGATTACCCTAGAGGGTGCAAGTGTGATTGTGTATTGATTACATGTATTTGTCTTGTATTAGGTTATCTAGCGTTTGATTTTATGTACACGCAAACCCTAGGTCTAACCATGGTATAATTGGAAAACTGTAAATTGCGGAATGTAAAATCTACGCTATTACATAATAGTGTCCGGGAGTGGGGGTATAAATGTACAAAAGGGGATGAGACTTATAGTATCCAATAAGTTACAACCAAATCGAATATGTGATCAAATGTAAACATCGAATATACAGATATAAGATAAAAATGTGTATAGGGCAATGTGAATGCATTGTGTAAGTGTAAGTGTGAGATGTATATGTATTGTGTGTAATTATTTGTGTATGTGGATATTTACAGGCGAAATGTGAATTTAATGCGTATTAGGGTTTTTTTGACCTAGACATGTATTTTAATCTTGTATTTTTGTATTTAGATATGTACAATAAAAAAAATGTTTTAACTTAAATGTTCAAGTTTTAATTAAGAAATGTATCTTTATTTGCAAAAAGTATTTTGATTAAATGTTTGTGAATTTCAATATTAGAGAAAAGTGCATTTCTATTATTATGTACAAAGATGTATTTTAATTAAAAAGTTTCAATTTTAATTATATGATAAAAAAAAGTATTTTATTATTTGTATGGTTTTGTAATAAAAAAAGAGTGTTTATATAATTATAAAGAAAAGAGGTTAGTGTTTTAAAATTAGTTGAATTAAGTATAGAAAAGAAAGTTTTAATTAGATAAAATATACTTTCCTTTTTTAAGTATTAGTATTAACATGGTGTTTGTAAAATAATGTAAGGTTTGTAAAAAAGAAAATGGTTAGTATTAATCAAGTGTTTATATAAAACAATGTTAGTGATTTTTGATGGGCTTTGGGGGAAATCAGAAACGGGTCAGGCCCACGCTGGAAACAAATTCTTTAGGGTTAGTCGTTTTGTCATTCAGTCTTGGAACATGCTTAGGGTTTGAGCGGCGCGTTCGTGCATTCGTCTTCTCCGATCATCTTCATTTCCCTGAATGCTTCCTCCATCCGGCCACCAACGTCACCTCCAGACCTCTCTTCCCTCCATGGCACGGGCTCGGTGTCCTCTTGATACAAGGTTTGCTTTCAGTGTTATGCTCTTATCTCTTTTCTTTTACGCATTGCATGTTTTTGATTTGAGTTCTGATTCCTAAATTCGTACTATTATGAGGTGGTGAAGAGGAAAGGGGGAGAAGATTGGCTACCTGACTTTGGAGATGGAGGAGAGGCGGAGTGGAGACGCTTAGGAGGCCGGGACGGCGTGAACGTGATGCTTGCTTTGCTTCTGATGACCCTGGTATCTTTTATCTTTTCGCCATTTTTTAGGGATTTGATGATGATTTGTGCTGAGAAGCCCTATCCTGAAATATGTTCACTTCTTTACCTCTTCTACTTTTGTTGCCTGAGTTTGAACTGTGATGCCTTCTGAGATGCCTCTTCTTCTGGAATGCTGTATACTTGTTTGTGTTGCCCTTGATGCTTTTGAATTGTTGCCCAGTGATGTATATTTACTGAGGGCCTAGGTTGCCTTGAACTTGAGTTTGCCTTCTTGAACGATTTGCCTATGGATTATTGAGCTTGCCCCGTGATGTGTATACTGAGGGCTTAGGAGTTGGTTTCATGCTTGGCAGTAGGTTTTGACAAGTTATGTTGTATAGCTTTGTTTCTTACTGATGCAGGTTTGAAGCTTTAGCATGTTTATGAGGTTTTTGGTTTGTGAAGTTATGTGAGGTTTGGCCTTGACAGAGTTTTGGTTAGGCTAATGCTTTTGAGGTTATGACAGCAGGTTATGTGAGGTTTTGTGGCTTGAAGTTCTGCTTCTTTTTCTTGACAGTAGGCAGGTTGTTATGCTTTTGAGTTTGATAGGCTTATTGCAGGATGAGGCCTTGAATGGTTTTTGTGGGAACTGGACAGGTTTGTGGTTATTTGGTTCAGTTGCTCTTGTATGTTTTATGAGGGTTGTGTTTGATGGTTTTTAGGATGGGTTGTGTGTTTCTCAGATTGCAAGTTATATTTTCTTTGTTGTGAGGCTTGTGGGTTTTATGAGGTTCTGGACAGGTATGAGGTTATGACAGCATGTTATGGTGTTTTTGTTTAGGTTTGAACTTGCCGTGGGTTTATGTCTGCTTGGCTTGGTTATGTAGTTTGCAGATTATATATTTTTTTGATATTGGTGCTTGGCTCAATCAGTTTTTTCAACTCAGTATATTTTCTTTTGTTCTTTTGTCCTCTTTCTCTTGGTCTTTGGCTCCTAATATTTATTCAAACCTTGGTATTTTCTTTGATCCAAGTTTGCTGGGTAGTTTTACAAAGTTTCTTGGCACTTTTCTATTTTTGGTAATTGTCTATGCTGCGTACTTCTGCCCAGTTTTGAATAATGCTGAATTGATGCTTCTCTTGGATTATATCTTTTCTTGTTATTTCTGCACTGTCTAAACCTAAAGCCTACAAAACCTGCCTCTATTTCTCTCTTCTTCTCACTCTATAGTACAGTTGAATATTATATGATTTTACTTGTACTATCTTTTCTGAAGGGGCCCCTGTATGCTGGGAAATGATGATTAAGTCTTGCATAACACATTATTCTGCATCTTTTCTTTCTTTGACAGCTTTCTACTCTTTATCTTTTCCTTGATATCTTGGCCGAAACCTCTCTTTGGTAGCCTTGAGTAGACTTGTACTTTTGACAGTGAATTGCTCTTTTTGCTTTTGATGGAAAGTGGAATTGGATTTTCTATGCAGTTTGAACTTTTGGATTTGAACTATGTAGTTTGAACTTTTAAAAATTATGCATTTATGAATAAAAATCTTCCCTCTCTGTGAACCGGGAGAAATCCCGTGATTTGCAGAGAGGGTCAACTGATCCCAGTCAGTGGCCCCTAATGATGAGCAAATTTTAACTGTCCTTTTTTAACTGCTTTCTAACTTTTCTTCTTCTCTTTTGCAGATAAAAAATGGAGCACCGGAGCGGAGTGAAGAATGAAGAATATTAGAAATAGGATAGTTTTTATTTTATTTAATATTTAAATTAATGTATATTCTTGTTTGTAACTTAAATTATAAACAACAATTTGTACAAATAATTCAAATATCAATAAGATCTAAATTATCCAATTAATTCTAATTTTCTTTATTGTTTATTTATTTATTTAAAACTCTTTGAATTAAAACAATTGAAAAATAAATTTCAATTATTCAATTTTAGAATAATAAATAACTTAAATAAAAACAATATTGATCAATTAAACCTGTCTCTTCCAATATCCAAAGCAAAGCAGTAGTCAACCAAGATAAACTGATCAAGTGCATTCCATCTTCATTGATTTGCCATAAACACTGTGAATCCAATACTGCATACTGTATTTGACTGGCTCAAAGAAAACAACATGAATTCAAACCACTGTCTCTTTTACTGATTAAATCAAGATAACGCGAATTTTAACCCCAATCTCGGAATAAACGGCAACGCACTGTAGAATTTTAATCTTCTGAGAATATGCCCATAAAAACTTTAACTCCTGATTAAATGCCAAATAACGCTCGCCTGATCAAAATTGAACCAAAAATCATCCAAACCCTAAGCCAACTGTGAAACAATCCAGAGTCCTAAAAATCAGTAAAAACCCTAATTTTGCTTGACTGTCAAGAAAAGTCCGTTTGTCCGATTCTTGAGCCAGTTTGAAAAGTCAGGAAATGTCTGAAGCTGAGATTGCTTGTAGAAAAATGCGAGGGCAAATTTTGGGGTACAACACCTATCAACTAATGGTATGGATAACACTATCTCTAAAGGAGAAGGAAAAGAATAAGAACAACCTTGAGTGGGTAAGGAACTTTTAATCGCTTGCTCACAATTGCTCAAAACATTTTACACATCAAACTTTTCAAACAAAATATTTTCAAACACTTTGTACGCATTCTTGATGACTGATAAAAGAATCATTACAAAGCCAGTCTTACATTGGCGATTTCAAAATATTTTCAAATCACACACTCAAAGCAAATTTTCAAAAGTGAGCTAGCTATTAAGAGCCCATAGATAACTACGGATGAAAAGAGTGCTAATACCTTCCCTTTTCATAACCTACCCCCCAAACTCAAAATCTTCAAGGTCTATCCTATTCTTTTCACCTTTTCATTATTGAATAAAAGAAAGTCGGTGACGACTCTAGCTATCAGCAAGATTTGCGATAAAATATAACACAAGTCAGTTCTCCCACCGTATTACAGAACTGGCGACTCTGCTCGGGAAACTTAAAAAGAGGGGTTACCTTAGAGTCTTAGCTCACTTTTATTTGCTTTATATTGTTTGCATTACTTGCTTTATTTTAAGGGTTGTTTGGGTTTAATTTCATGCAAAGATCCTACACCTAAATCTTGGGTGCCTTAGGTAAGTAGCAATAAATCATGGAAATTGTACGGCATAGATCGATATGGTTGAAGTGATGACTATGTTAGTGTGACACTTTGGTTTGTACCGATGTTCCTTTAGTCAATCGAGGATAAAATTGGGCTTCCACGTGGTGTCATAAGCATTAACTGACTTTTAGAACCTTAATTGACCCATCTTGGCCATTAGAAGGTAGTGAGATGGCCGACTTTGGTGCAGTCTAAGGTTGGTTGATACTCGAAGCTACGCTCTTTAAGATTTGTCTCGCGTGATGTTTTGGTGGAAAATCAGTTGTTGTACTAAAATAAAACCTTCGAGAAAGATCTGTGATATGAGATCCCTAGAACCCGGGTACTATTTTAGGACAGGTTGAGCCGACTTGACTTCAATAGAGAAGAGTACTTACCTATACACCTCATGCAAGCCTTTAAACCTAAGGCTCTTGTGTGATTTGTTTGTGTTTTCTTTTTATCTAACATAAACATGACATCATGATATCATAACACCTGACATGACATTTACTAACCATTTCAAGGATCCCAGGGATCTTTGTTGCAAGATTTCAAAAGTCAAAATACGTTCTTTGATTGAAAGGCTAGGACCCACTTGACATGTTGAGATTGATTCTTATAGAAGGATGTTCAAAAACAAAGACACAAAGTTCTTCAGACAAAGCGGAAACCAGACTCAATTTCTGAAATTTCATTCTTATTTACCCTGCAAGATCCTTAAACCATCGCATTTGCATCTACATATCATGAATCTTATTGCATAACAGGTACTTTCTAGATAGGTTTTCTCATCATCTTGTTGTTTATTTCAATAAAAGATGGCTCCCGAACAAACAGTCAAAGATCTTAAGACTCAAAACACTCAATTCCAACAAATGTTCCTGAATATAGCCAAGGGGCATGAAGAGCTGAAGACCCTCATCGCCAAAGGGAGGAAGAAAAATACAAGGAAACCAATTATAATTCTCAACATGGGAAGAAGGTTCAGAGGTCCTCCCAAGTGATCTCAAGATTGTGATATTCCATCAAACGAAGATGACAACCAGGGTGAAGATAGTAAGAGTGTGAAGGCTGAGAAAGGAAGCAACCTTGGTTATAATAAATATTATGATGAAGAAGAATAAGACTATTCGGATGAATAATATCCTCTTGTTGATGAAAATTAAAAACAACTGGAGGATCGTCTAAGTGCTATGGAGATCCAGGTTGTGCCTGGGTTAGATTTTGAAGAGCTAGGTTTATTATTAGGAGTTGTCATTCCTCACAAATTTAAGGCCCCTACTTTTGCAATGTATGACAGTGTTTCTTGCCCTAAACTTCATTTAAGGTCTTGTGTCCAGAAGATCCAACCACACACTGCCAATAAGAAATTATGGGTGCATTTCTCTCAAGAAAGCCTATCTGGGACACAATTGGAATGGTTCTATCAACTGGAAGGAAGCAATATTCGTACTTGGGAAGATTTGGTTGTTGCTTTTACAAACAATACCAATACAATGTTTATTTTGCACCAACCTGCATGCAACTATAGAGTATGTCCATGGGTTATGAGGAAGGCTTTAAAGAGTACGCACAAAAATAGAGAGATCTTGCAGGAAGAGTTTAACCTCCTTTGGTTGATAGGGAATTGGTTGACATGTTCATGATCAAGCTAACAGGTCCTTTCTATAATCACCTACTTGGAGTTTCTTCAGCCGGTTTCACTGAACTGATATTAACAGGAGAACATGTTGAGAATGGAATCAAAAGCGGTAAAATTCAGGTGGCTACATCTTCGAATAATGTGAAGAAGTCTTATAATGGTAAGAAAGAATCCAATGTTATGTAAGGCCACAAGGGTCATAGTAAGAGTAACAATGACCAATCTGTGGGGGCAGTTCTGATCACTAATCCCGTGCCAGTACCACAATAACAACAATAGAGTAATCATCATAGGCAGGATGCACCCATGAGACAGTTCACAAGAATCAACATATCGTTGTCTCAAGCATTGTAATACATGTTGAAGGAGGAATTGATCACATTGAAGGACCCTCCTCAAAATCCTAAAACTTCCTCTCCTCGTTACAATCCCAATGCAAGGTATATCACTCCAACAGTCCCGGACATGACATTAATAATTGTTGAACTGTGAAGAATAAGATCCAAGATATGATTGACGTTAAGGAGATTCAATTTGATCCTCCTGAGACACCTAATGTGATTACCTCTCCTATGCCTAATTGTGATAAGATTGTTAATGCTATTGAAGATGTTTTTTATGTTTCTACTGTGAATGACTTGTCTACTCCTCTGATGATTGTTAAGAAGAAGCTGCTGCAAGCCGGTTTATTTGCAGGTTGTATTGAAAACTACTTATATTGTACGTCTCAATCCAATGGTTGTGTACCGCTGAAAGAAGGTGTTCAACATTTGATGGATGATCGTGTAATTCTATTTCAGAATACTCCTTCTATGGAGAGTATGTATCAAGACCTAAAGCTTGAAGACATGTCTGCAATTTCCGGTACTCCTACAAGGATCTCTTCTAAGGGTCCTGTAAAGATTATTGTCGAACCTAGGGTTGCTCCTCTGATCATTACCGCACCCGGACCAATCCCATATTCCTCTGGCAAGGCTATCCCCTATAGTTTTGGAGTTGATGTTTACTACCATGGTGTCAAGAAAGAACCATTGGTTGTCAAAAGTGAAGATAGTGAAGTTATAGATCCCAACATTGAAAATATTGTTGGGACCAGTAAAATTACTATAAGTTGAAGAGTTTTCTCTCCATAAATTTCTCCGAATACTATTGCTACACCAGTTCGTGTTACTACTACCAAGTCAACTATCGAGACTCAGGGTAAAGAACAGATGACTAAGTCTGTAACGCCTGATAATTTAATTAATTATTTAATTAAATTATTTTTGGATAATTTGTTAAAGTTGTATAATATTGAGAATGGTTGGTATAAGTTGTTAGATTATTATTAATTAATTAGTTATATAATAATAATAATAATATTGAAATTAGTGAATAATTGTGTTACACTTATGTTATTGGTGGTATGTAGTAAAGTGGGGGTGTACAAGTTAAGCCCAATAGAAATGATATTATTATTATTAAGTTTAGTAATAATAACATTAAGGAAAATAGGTTTTGTTAAGTAGAAGAGGAATAAGGGTTGGAAGAGAGAAAATAACGTATAAGTTACATAGAAGAAGGAAAAGAGGCAAAGCGGGAAATTTGGGTATATGATGCATGTTACGTAGGAATTGGGTTGTATGAAATTGTTTATGTGTGTGATTGTTATGTGAATAAATTTTTGTTTGGCATCTGTGATAATTGTGCTAACATTGCAGTGATTCACTCAATGAATTGAGTGTTGGAAATTACCATATGTTGATGTGGGTATAATTATTGTGTTGGTCTGAGATTATGGACAGAGAAGGAATTACCGATCGCAGGAAATTTGGACGAAGTTGCAGAACTACAACTGGAATTATGAACATGTGCTGAGCGACACATGTGTGTTGATGAAGGGTGTTGATTGGCACCATGTTCTATGCCGAGGGGCATGATCTTTCATGTCGAGGGGCATGAATCCATTGCTCAATATTTCTTTAATTGTTCCTTTATTTTCCTGTGCGTGTCTGTTACTTGGTAATGTTAGCAGAAAACTAGTAATTAGCAGACAGTGTAATGAAAATTGTTGATAGCAGTAATTTATGAAATTAATTAGCAGAGTAGTAAATTAGTAGAGTTATTTTAGTAGCAGTAATAATAGAGTATTTATACATAGCAGAATTGGTTTATAACAGAGATGGTTAGTATGAAAATCGAAGAGTTGATATTTAACAGAGTTAATTAGTTGGATACTTTAGTAGCAGTAACAGAGAATTAATTATAGCAGAGTTAATTTAATGGAGTTGGTATATGTATATAGCAGAATTGAATAACAATGTAGTATTAAGTTGTAAGAAAACTAATAAGGAATATTAGTATAAAGTAGAAATAATGGAACTTTTAGCCGATAAGTAATTAGCAGGATTTAGTCGATTTGTCTGAATAACTATACGGAATAATTGTTGTATATTTTAGTCGATACGGTGTGTTGAATACTTTGCTGAAAAATATGAGTTGCAGGTGGTATTGAATTGTTAGGATTATGGCCAATGTTGTTTTCTTATTGATGTTGTTATCGGATTACTATTGTTGATATGTTATTGTTGTTGACATACTAAGTTGTAGCTTATGCCAACGTTGCGTTAATTGTTGTTGTTGAAATATCAAGTTGTAGGCCTATGGCCAGTGTTGAATTATTATTAAGTTGTAGGCTTATGTCAATGCTGTTATGTTATTGTTGTTGATGTTGGAATTGACTGAAGATGGCTGGAGATAGGAGTTTCCTTGTGCCCTAGTTATTTGAAATTTTGGAGAATTTAGGGTGTGTTCTTTAGGAGGCTATGTGTATCCTTTGGATCTGAACAGTTTGTACATATATATGGGACCAAATTAGGGTAACAAATATGGTACCATATCATATGTAATCAAGTATAATATTTGATTTGGAGTTATATGCATTCTTTCCATTTTAAGCCAGGATTTGATTCAAAAATACTCCACACGGTTTCTTGAGCTGATTGTACAATCTTTGGGCTTCAATCCATGCGCCTTTTACCATTTACTTGATATTTATTTTATTTATTTTGTATTTAATTGAATGAAAATCAAAATAAAATAAGAATAAAAATCATGGCAAGGTGAGAATGGATTTAGAGGTCCTTTATAAGGTCATAAACACGTTTGGACTCTAAAAATTAGGCCCAATAGCTCAAAATCATAAATTTGCTCAATTGAGATTTCATGCATTTTTTTCAAAATTTCCCAACTTATGCCACTCATAACTTGCTCAATATTTGTCATTTGAGGATGATCTTGGACTTTTTAGAAAGATGGAGATGTCCTCTTCCATTTATATTTTTATCATTCTTGCATTTGGAGATATTATCTTGATGCAAATTGCCTTGACAAATAATGTCTTTTTGTTGACTTTCAAAAAGACCTATAATGTATTGGCTCATATCATTCCAATGATGCATTTTTTGAACTTGGGGACAAAAGAAAAGTTGTAGGGAATTAAATTTTCTTCACAATGAGCTTTTGTTGGGTCAAAATGGATGAAGCATATAAAAGTTATTCCTGGTCAAAGTTCAGTTGACTTTTCTCTAGGAAACCCTAATTTAGCAATTTTGATTCTTGGGGACTTAAGAGCACTCCTTGAGGAATCATGATCAACCCTTGATCAAATGATGGATATCAATTTAAAATTTTTATGTTGACCAAAAATCTTAAAGTTTGACTGTATATTGACCACAGTTGACTTTTGACTTAATACAATTGATTTCCAGTCATCTGAGTAGTTGGCTGAGCAAACTTGTAATGCAAGGCATGAAAATTGGCATGAGCATTCTTGAGGACATATTAGGGACCAGGAAAATCATTGAGGTCTTTGGAACCCAAAATTCTTTGTTAAAAATGAAACCCTAGTTGGAGATCCATTGCTTATGAGGAGAATTTGTCTGGTCAAACTTGAGCAATTGAGGACCTCTAGTGGAAGATGATTGAAAACTAAAGTGACCAAAATTTGCGCTCTCCATTGCATGGAGCAACATTGTCAGCTGATAGTATGCTTGAATGGGCTTAGAAGATGCCATTCAGAAAGATTACTGAGATTCGTAGGAGATGGGCTTATAGATGTCATCTAAAGTAAATATTAACTTCAAACTGGAAGAAGTATCATAATAAACCTACGGTTGGTTTAATCTGAGACAGAAGAGGCTCATGTGTCTTTAACTGGAAGAAGTATCAGAATAAATTTTCGGTTGATTTAATCTTAGCCATAATAGGTCTCTTCATCTTTAATTGGAAGGAGTATCAGAATAAATTATTCGTCGATTTAATCTGAGCCAGCCACTATGTACGACCATCTTCAACTAGAAGAAGTATCAGAATAAATCATTGGTTGATTTAAACTGAGCCAGAAAAGGTCTCCATTTTCTTTTAACTGGAGGAAATATCAGAATAAATCATTGATCGATTTAAACTAAGCCAAAAAAAAGATCTATTGGAAGATGTATCAGAATAAAATCATTAGTCGATTTCATCTGAGCCAGCGACTATGTACGACCATCTTCAACTGGAAGAAGTATCAAAATAAATCATTGGTTGTTTTAAACTGAGCCAGAAGAGGTCTTTGTTGTCTTTTAACTATAAGAAGTATGAAAATAAATCATTGGTTAATTTAAACTGATCCAGAAAAAATATCTACTAGAAGATGTATCAGAATAAAATCATTGGTCGATTTAATCTGAGCCAGGGACTATGTACGACCATCTTCAACTAGAAGAAGTATCAGAATAAATCATTAGTCGATTTAAACTTAGCCAGAAGAGGTCTCCGTTTTCTTTTAACTGGAGGAAGTATCATAATAAATCATTGGTCGATTTAAGTTAAGCCAGAAAAAAGATCTACTGAAAGATGTATCAGAATAAAATCACTGGTCAATTTAATCTGAGCCCAACAAATATTTATGTTTATTTTTATCTGGAAGAAGTATCAGAATAAATCTATGGTTGATTTATCTGATCCAGAAAATGTCTATGATTGTCTTCAACTAGAATAAGTATCAGAATAAATTATTGGTCGATTTAATCTGAGCCAAAAGAGGTCTCTTATATCTTTAACTAAAAGAAGTATCAGAGTAAATAATTGGTCGGTTTAACCTAAGCCAGAAAAGGATCTACTAGAAGGTGTATCAGAATAAAATCATTGGTCGATTTAATCTGAGCCAACAGATATTTATGCTTATTTTATTTGGAAGAAGTATCAAAATAAATCTTTGGCTCATTTATCTGAGCCAGAAAATATTTATGTCTGTATTCAACTGGAAGAAGTATCAGAAAATATCATTGGTCGATTTAATCTGAGCCAGCAGACATCATTTCTGATAATATTTCTTGGTCATAATAGTAATTGATGATGTTGGTCTGTTGATATATCTTTTCCTGAAAAGGTAAAGGGTTAACTGTATGCAATGTCATAATGTATGAAATGCATTGCATAATGTATGAAATGCATTGCATAATGATGTTCTCAAAATAAATGAGATTGTGTCATATGTATATGCTATGAAGTTTGTGAATGATGTATGAATGTGAGCGCATGAGTTTCTCTTTGTAGTGTTGTTGAACTAGGGAAAATAACTCCCTAACTGCTGCTGGAGAAAAGTGTTTCATTGGAAGATTTTGTCAACTTGAAGAAATAAGCTCTGATGGGGGATGAAATTTCATAAACTGCTTGGGGACTTTATGAAATTCTGTTGGGGAATTCAAGAGGTCCATAGACCATGTTGGGGAAGTTACCAAGATGCTAGAGAAATGATTGACCCTCTTTATCTGTTTATGAAATGTCGGAATATCTGAAATCATTAGGCTATATGCTGAAGATATGGTGGGAAGATACCCCTGTTTTTGTACCTACTGAGGAATGTACCCTTGTTGATGAAGAATTTTTTGAAAATGATCCCCTAGGGGTGATTTCTTTGTGGGGATTTCAGATGGCTTTTCGACCTTGTCCCAACTCTTAGGGTCTTCAGTAACCTTCTTTCAGTTTGTATGCATATATTTGTAAATGGTAATCACACTCAAATGCATATGTTCATTTAAAATAATCACTAGACATTTTCACAAACAAAACAGAAAAATAAAAACAAATAGTTTTGGAATTTAAAATAGGAATTTTGTATTAATTTGAGAAATTATGTCTATAATAGACTGTGATACGGTGGGATAACTGACATGAAGGTTTTGCGTTTGATCACAAATGTTGCAGTTAGCAAGAGTCGCCACCGACTTTTCTTTTATCCAAAAGGAAAGGTGAAAAAGCACGGGAAAGACCTTTGAGATTATTTCTTGAGTTCAGGGGTTTGATTATGAAAAGGGAAGGTATGAACACCCTTTTCATCCATGGTTTTTCCATGGGCTCTTAGTTACTTGCTAGATCACTTGCTTTTGTTTGAAATTGTGCTTGGTGTGGTTTCTGAAAGTATTTTGTAAAGAGGCCATTGTTTAGGCGATCTTTGTAATCATTCCTATTTGTAAGAATGTATACAAAGATGTTTGATCTTTTGAAAATGTTTTCGAGTTTGTAATATGTTGGAAAGTGTAAGTGTTTGTTTTGAAAATAGCAAGGATGTTTGTTTGAATTTGAGCAAGTAATTAGGAGCATTATAC
The DNA here is from genome assembly GCA_948472305.1 of Vicia faba. Taxonomy (NCBI): domain Eukaryota; kingdom Viridiplantae; phylum Streptophyta; class Magnoliopsida; order Fabales; family Fabaceae; genus Vicia; species Vicia faba. The sequence continues at coordinate 265,575,917 of OX451740.1, forward strand.
CTACTCAAAAGTCTTTCTTATTCATTTTCCTTTTCCTTTGACATTGTTATCTTACCATTGATTTGGTAAGTAACCCTATCTTTGGATGTAAACGGAACGGGCGTGGGTCATCGTATAACCATGATTAGCAATGTTGCAAGGTATCTTAGCATTCTTTTTAGGGACTAAGATCATTTGAAAGGCAACTTAGATAGCGTCATCGAGGGACTATGATCTTGTATTTGCTTGTTTTTGCTAAGACACTTTACATGCGTAATATGGCCATTTTGGTCCTTTTTATATATTAAAATAAATATATTTTAATAGATGTAAAAGAAAAAATAATATTAACCTAGTTTTAATTTAATTTACAAGACTAGTCCATAAAAATAAATAATGTCTAGTTAAATAAAATATTTTTTTGTGAGAAAAATAAAAATAAACTAAGTTAAAATGAAAATCTATTTTTTTGTGATTTTTTAATATTAGGAAAAATATTTAAGAGAATAAAAATGAAATGAATAAAAATAAAAAGAGAAATAAATAAACTTGGGACATGGGTGCAAACAATCTGCAGGGGGTTAGCTAGCAAAAAAAAAACAAGTCAGGCCTAAAGAGGCCCAGTGCCTGCCAAAAAGACAAAAATCAAAAAAGTAAAAATGTGAACAAATTAAAAGGGTACCACTGGGGCTCGAACCCAGGTCCCAGAGGTTACAGGCGCGCGCTTTTACCACTGGGGTGGCTATAAATCTGTTAACATAGGAAAATCAATAAATATGTAAGGAAAAACGCGCCCTGATGACTTCATCTTCAACCTCCAGCCAGACCAACTGTAACTTGCTTATTTCTCATCAAAAATGAAAACTGTATACATGAAACTTGTAGTAAATTTTCTCACGGTTTCAGAAATGTAAAGCATTAAAACTATAGATCAAAGATAAGCATGAATTTTAATGGCCCTAATCTGAACCCAAAAAATTTCAGAAATTTCAGTTTCAAAATTCTCTAAGCTCAAGCAAAATTAATGGAAACTATGGACATGGTTAGCTTTAGGGAAATGATATCTACATGTTTTGTTCACAAATAAATTATTCATGATGCCTGTATGAAGAGTTCAAAGTTGAGAAAACTTACCTCAAAACTGGAAATCGTGTTTTGAGTTTGAGCTTGTTTCAAGTGATGGTGATGATCAGGTTAGCTTTCTTGAGGTCCCAGGAAGCTAATGCAATGATTAGCTTGAACAATGGATGGCTGAAATGGTCTAGAGAATTCAATATGTAGAGCTGAGTTTTTGAAAATGGAGGATGGTGTGAATGGTGTTACAGTTCTGTAACAGGATGCGGGATCAACTCTATATGATATTTAGAAACTTTAGAAACCAAAAGGCCAAGAAACGCACGAGTAGATTATGAGTTTCAAGTTTTTGGTCAGTTTGTGTGAAAATGGAAGTGTGTAGTGTGATTCTGAGTTTTTGGTTCTTTCTGTTAGAACATAGTTTGATTATACAACCCTTAATTAGAGTTTTGATGATAACAAACACAAAGAACAAATATGAACTCTAAATTTGTGTTATTTTGTATGCAGAAGTTCTGACCAAAACATCATCAGAAGTTAAGCTACATAAGCTTTCAAGCTGAGGTAATCAGAATGTTTTGAAGAATGATGATCAAAATCTGCGCTAAAGTAAAGGATACTTTGATTCTGAACAGAAGTCTATTATACCATCAGATCCTCACATCTCTGAGTCATCAATGTTCTGAAGTAAAAGCAGCATGCAAGATTCTAGCTCTGAAGCGTTACTTTTCAATTAAGACAGTATCATATGCAACGACTTTAGTCAGACAAGAATCTTCTCAATATGGAAATAGCATTGAGTGTCCATTATCACGCTTTATGTTGGACAGGATTTCCACGCCTATATAAACAAGATTAAAGGACAAATCATTCATAATATTTTGATACTACTGTTCATACATCTAAAATGCTGCAATCTTTCATATTCACTTGTATGCTCAAATTGTGTAATATATCACAGTAGTGATACCATTTTTGTAACGAAAAACAACAGTACACCGTATATCATTCTCGTTTGATTAAGCTAGTTTTCCTTGAGATAAACCGGGTTGTGGTTGTACTCAAGAAGACTTTGATAGTTGTCAAAGTATTACTGTAATCAGATTTGATTAGTGAATTAAGTCCTCGTTGGAGAGAGGCGAAATCACCTTGGCGGGTGGACTGGAGTAGTTTGAGATTAAACGAACTAGGATAAAAATATCGTGTCTACTGCTTTTGTTTTTAAGTTTCAATTTAACCCCCCCCCCCTTCTTGTGTTTTTCACTTCTTCAATTGGTATTAGAGTGCCTGGTTCTGAGTTCATACACTTAACTATGTCAATACACGATCCAAGCTTGAGAAAAACACTATGGTTGGACCTAGCCAAAACATCAGCAATGACTATCATGAGGACAAGGACATAATCAGCGGCAAACCTCCAGTCTTTGATGGAGAAAATTTTGACTACTGGAAAGACAAAATTGAGAGCTTCTTTCTGGATCATGATGCTGATCTATGGGACATGGTAATTTATGGATACATACATCCTGTGGATGAAAGTGGTCAGAAGATAGATAGAAAAAGGATGTCTGACCAGTAAAAACGTGATTTCAGAAACCATCATAAAGCCATAACAATACTTCTCAGTGCCATCTCATACTCAATATGAGAAAATCTCAAACAGAGAGATAGCCAAAAACATGTTTGACTCTCTGAGAATGACACATGAAGGAAACATACAAGTCAAAGAAACCAAGGCCCTTGCGCTCATTCAGAAATATGAAGCATTCAAGATGGAAGATAGTGAATCCATAGAAGCAATGTTCTCAAGATTCCAGATTCTTGTTGCTGGGCTAAAATTTCTTGACAAGGGATATTCTACTGCTGATCACGTAAAGAAGATCATCAGAAGTCTACCCAAGCAATTGAGGCCAATGGCCACTGCACTTAAGATGGCTAAAGATCTCAACAAAATATCGCTGGAGGAACTTGTCAGCTCCCTCAGAAGTCATGAGATAAGGCTAGAAGAAGACGAGCCTCAAAATCAAGGTAAGCCTCTAGCATTGAAATCTAACAAAAAACGGATTCTAAGGTTTTGCAGGCTATGGAAGAAACCTCTGATGGATCCTCATCAGAAGAAGAAGAATTGTCTCTTCTATCCAGAAGCGTCAATCAACTATGGAAGCAAAGACAAAGAAAATTCATAAACCCGAGAAGATTAGAGAATCAAAATGAATCCTCCTCCAGATACAGAAAGTCTGAGTCCTACTCTGGACACAGAATATCTGAAGCTTCTTCAGGTCACAAAAAGTCAAATAACAAAGACATCATCTGCTTTGAGTGCAATGAACAAGGGAACTACAAAAGTGATTGTCCAAGGCTTCAGAAGGAGAAGCCCAAAAAGAAGTTCTCCAAGGAGAAGAAGAAAAGCCTCATGGCAACATGGGACGATTCAAACACTTCTGATGCTGACTCAGAGTCAGATGATGAAAGAGCCAACATCGCTCTTATGGAAAATGTGATAGAAGACAGTGAAGCTTCTGTTTTAGACTTAGAATCAGACACAGAAGAGGTGTTCCCTGATTTCACTTTCAATTTTACTAAGGCTGAACTTGCAGAAAGTCTGAATGAAATTCTGGAAAGGTATCAGCAGATCAGACTCTGAAAGAACTGAGAGCCTTAGATTATAAAATTCAGAGTTAAAATAAAAGATTTTAAAATTAGAAAATGATTTACAAAACTCTCAGAAAGAAATAATCTCAGAGACTCCCAGTAATGTTGATAAGATCATCAAAGAGTATGATCACAGCTTTCAGAAGTTTCTCGCTAAAAAAATAGATAGAAGCAAGATGGCTTCAATGATCTATAGAGTTAGCAGGAATGTCAGAAAAGGAATAGGATAACATGGTAAGGTATCTCAACCTAAGAAAGTCATGGACCTTGTTATAAAACGCACACCACAAAAATCACACTTCACATACGGGCACACACATGACCTAAAATACACTAGTAATGATTACTCTGTCAAACCAAAATTCAAGCAGAATTTTGGTAAAACTAACAAACCAGGACCCAAAAAGATATGGGTACCTAAGGATAAAATTATATATGTAGTAGATATCTTTAGCAGCAAGGCTAAAACACCAGTCATGGTACCTGGACTCTGGATGCTCTCGACACATGACGGGAAGAAAACATATGGTCCAAAGCCTGGAACTTAAACCTGGAGGCTACGTGGTTATATCATTGGCTCTGGAATAGTAGGTGTTGTACCCCAAAATTTGCCCTCCCATATTCTTCAAGATTTGGCAAGATCAATCTCCAGATGATTCAAAATCCCCCAAGGGTTGCACAGTCCAATTGCCTCCTAACACAGTCAAAATTAGGGTTTTGGTTCTTACAAAGAAATTGAGGTTTTCAAGGGTCCAATCAAGTCCCACAGGCCCATATACATTGTCAAGCATCCATATGGCAAGTTTCAAGACTCACAGCATCAAGTTGCACAGTCAAAAACCCTAGATGCTTCATAGTCAACTGCAGGGGAAAAATGGTCATTTGACAGTCAAAAGTCAAAAAATTTGGTCAACATCTTATTTTGAAGCCACAATCATCATTTTATCAATTCTTGATCATGATTCTCAAAGCATGGCTCAAAAAGTCTCAAGATGCAAAAGTTTCTATTTTTGGACAGTTGAAAAAGTCAACTGCAAATTGACCAAGGCATAACTTCTTCATGGTTTATCATAAAAATCCTATCCAAAGCTCATTTTGAAGGGTATGACATTTCCTATAACCCATCTTCACACTTCAAGTCCAAGAAATGCTCTCACAAAAAGTTATCAATTTCAACATTATAGGTCATTTTCAAAAGTCAACAAAAAGGCATTTTAAGTCAAAGACCATAACTTGAGATTGGTAAATCAAAATGACATGGGACCAAAGGCATTGGTTAGAGGACTTCAAGAACTTTCCAAAATGTCCAAGTACATGATCATAGCTTCAAAATTGAGCAAGATATGCATTGGAGAAGTTGGGAAATTTTTAGGAATTTTGAAAAGTCAACTTTGCCTAAAACACTTCAAAATTGCTAATGGGCCTCAAATTCTTCCTTGAATCATTACCCAAAGCCTATGCACGACCCATTAAGCTAAAAATGATTTATTTTCTTATTTTTAATTAATTAATTGAATTTTTATTATTATTAATTCATTTAATTAGTTTTAATTGTAGAAAAATATCAAATAATGCTTTTCAAATCTTTTTGTGCAGCAAATATTCTCATTATAGGCTAAAGATTTCGTGCACCAATCAACAAGACAAGATCATCCATATTTGGCAAGATTTGCATGGAAAATAGATTGAAATTTCATGATTGAAAATCAAATATATGAATCATAAATTCTTGGACCTATGGGCTTTGTTTTGACCCAGAATGATTCACTTACATATGCACAAGGAAACCTAATTCACAAGGACACGAAAAAATGCTCACAAACTCAGAACAAGGTTGCAACTTTTCATCAAAAACTTGGAATCTGAAATCATAGTTGCAGGACATTTCAAAGCATAAAAAGTATTCCAACATGTTGTTGGACCTTCCAGGAAACTATTGGCATCAAGAACAAGTCTCCAAACTCAAGGAAACGGTAGAACAACATTGCGTTTTTCACAAAAATGTCCATAATCGAATTTTAATTTCCACGCATCATTCATGTGTTTTGATTATTGATTCATGCTACTAATGACCTTCTGAAACTTTTGGCATAGTTTAATTGTTCTAAAGATGCTTGTAGCCAAATCCACCATTGATGAAACCTAGGGTTTCAGAAGCTTCAAAATAGGGTTTCTCACATATGGTAAAATTAGACCACCAGACTTATACAGCTGAATTCGTGGCAACAAGACGAATCATTTGAAACAATCGCGCCCTTTTTATATTAAGGCATCTTCTATTCGCTATTTTTCATGGTTGTGCTTAGTGGGGGTTTAAAACCCCCGCTACTTGTTTTATAATTTGCAGGCAAACAAAGACGAAGCACGCGTGGCCTATGATGACTGGAGCATTTGAAATCTGGCGCGTTTTCGTTTGTTCTATATAATTAGCGTTTGTTTTTTTTATATTATTTGTTTTCCACTAACATTACAAACGCGTTGCATGGTTCAGATGGTGGATGCCATGCCTTGCAAACATTGGGACCTGGGTTCGATTCCCAGGTCCCCCCACTTAATTCATGATTTTTGTTCTAATCCATTCCCATGCAGTGCACGCCCCAAGGTCCATCATGCAGCCTCACGTCCAAGCTTGCCACATGGCCATGAGCTTCCATCCAAGGGCCACTGAATGAATTCCAGAGTGCACCCTAGTCAACCAATGTACACGCAGGCGTAGAAAGTTAAACTAGGCCTTTGTTTCATGGGCCAAAATTACTTCAAAAAAACCTCCCATTGGGCCTGAGACCCCCTGGTTTGCATCTTTTCAATTTTATTTTCTTTTCTAATTATAATTCTTTTTAATCCTTTTTAATTGTTTTATCAATTCACAAATAAAATAATTTTCATAATAAAAACAGAAAAAATCAAATTGTAAAATATGTTTTAATTATATTAATTTCACCATTTGAATATTTTTGTAAATAAATGTTAAGTAATTAATTTAGTTAAATTAGGTTTCAATTTTAACACTTTTTCTTAATAAATAAAAAATATGTAGAAATTAGGTTTTTGACATTTTTATCTTTTTCTTAATTAATTACTTGCCTCATTATTTATTATTATTAAATATTTTTGTAAATAAACATGTACATTAATCAATTAGTAAATTAGGTTAACTTTAGTATTTTCTTAATAATTAAAATAGACTTAGAATTAGGGTTTCCTTTTAATTTTAATTTTCTTTATTTCATAAATACTAAAAACATAAAAAAAACATTTTCTTCTCTTTCTTTTCTTTAATTAAATAATTAATTAGACTTTAATTTCAATTTAATTTCTCAAAAAGGGTCAAAACCCTCGGACGTCCTAACTTTTATTCTATTTCGCGCATTGTTTTCTTTTGAATATTATGTAACTGCTCAAGGCTTGTAATAGTAATTAGGTCTTTTTACTTTCCGCATCTTTTATCAAACGGGTCTTTGTATTTTGGCGATGTATAGACCCGCGCCTTGTAATAGCGTAGCTTTTATATTTCCGCATTTAAATTTCCGCACTCTTAAATTCTAAATTGCATGAAAGAATGTATGGCTAATTAAAAACAAGCGTAGCTCACAAATACCATGATCAAAGATAATTGCTAAACTGAAAATAACAAACAAATACACACACCACTTCTAGGGTACGCCTCACCTGTTGTCTTCGAAACGTGGTCGTCAAGTATAGGACGTTTTAGTAAGTCCTTATGTCCATGATCCGGTTGCCTCGGAAAAGTTGCCTCGAAATGAGTTGCCTCGAAACAGTTGCCTCGAAACGGTTGCCTCGGAATAAAAAAGGGATCAAGGACATAAGGGTAGCTTCTAAGGTGTCCTAACTGTTGCTTAGGTGACCACCCTGTCCCTAAACTCGAATTGACCCGAACAACTCCAACGACGATGCTACCTACTTCTCAATAGTGGGATAGCACTGTCTAAAGGACTTCTACACAGCTTAATTCCTTAGGGTAGGTAGATGACTCGTAGATACTTGCTCTCTATAAAAAACAATCAAAACTTTTTTCACACCGACACTTTCAAAAAGCTTTCAAAACAATTTTTCAAACACTCTTGAGGACAGATACAAGAGTTATTCAGAAATCTTTAAACAAAACTTTTTCAAACCCACTCACACTTGAAAAGCAAACAAACATTTTGAAAACACAATGAGCAAGTATCTAAGAGCCCGTGGATAACCACGGATAGAAAGGGTTCTAACACCTTCCCTTTCTATAAGTCTACCTCCCGAACCGAGAGATAATATCATAAGGAATTTTGCTGTGCTTTTGTCCTGTCCATATTGGAGAAAATAAAAGACGGTGGCGACTCTTGCTTCCGCGACATTTTGCGAACCAGCGTTAAACAGTCAGTTCTAAATCCACCGATCACAGAACTGGCGACTCTGCTGGGGATAATTATAAAAGTGAGGTGTACCTTAGGACTAAGATCACTTGTGTTTTCAATTGTCTGAATTGTTTGCTTTATTATTGTGGGTACTGTCTTGGGAGTTCTATAGATCCTAACCCGGATCTGGGGGATACCTTCTTAGAAAGTAGCAACAAGGCTGTGAGGGAACTGTGCGGGGTATACCGACATGGTTGAAACAGTCTGCTACGTTGATGTGGCACTTTGGTGTGTACCGGTAACCCTTGAGTTCAGTCAAGGAGAGTACGGGGCCTCCGCGTGGTGTCGTGAAGCATCAACAGACCTTAGGAACCTTAATTGAACTATCTTGGCCTTTTAGGGTAGTGAGATAACTGACTTTGGTGCAGTCCGAGGTTGGTTGATACTCGATACTACACTCGATTGAGGGTTGTTTTCTTGGAATATTTCGGTCGCCAGTTCAGTGGCTAAATCGAAACGATGAACAATGAAAGCAATCCAATGATATCGAGACCCTTAGAACCCAGTTACTTCTGATAGGACAGGTTTTGAGCCCACCAACTTCAAGAGGGTAATACCTAGACCCCATGCTGGCCTAAACTCTAAGGGTTGTGGTGTGACTTGTGTGCTTTACCATGTTTGCTTTTGTGAATACTTGTGGTGTGTTTAATCATAGCATCATAACATCATACAGCATCATATGCATTGACTAACCGTTTCAGGGGTTCGAATCTTCATCTTTGTTCTTGTTTTGTAGGACATGGAAACTATCCGCAGAAAGACAATTCAGATCAGCCTTGTAAGGATCCCTCCTCAGCTTAAGGAACTTATATCCAGGATTCCCGAGAGCTCTTCCTTCAGTGAGAGGAATGGAAGACTCATCAGTTTGGTCAACACCAACATTGAGGAAGATATGATAAAGGTCCTCTTCCAGTTCTTTGACCCTCTGCATCACTGTTTTACTTTCCTAGATTATCAACTGGTGCCTACATTGGAAGAGTTCTCCCGGCTTCTGAAGATCCCTATCCTTAGTCAGCTACCCTACAACGGTACGGAAAAGGAACCCAAACTTGAAGAGATTGCTAAAGCATTACGCCTACAACCATCTGAAATCAAGGGACATTGGGAAGTTAGAAGTGGTATCAAAGGGTTCTTAGCCAGGTTTCTGTTTGAGAAGGCCCAAGAATGTTGGAACTCCCTTGACCTACAAGCTTTTGAAGAAGTTGTGGCCCTCCTTGTCTATGGATTGGTTTTATTCCCGAATCCCGACCAACTTATAGATATCAATGCTGTCAAGATCTTCATGTCCAGGAATCCTATACCTATGTTGCTTGGGGACATCCTTCACTCATGTTACACTCGAACCATGAGAAAAAGAGGTGTTCTTATGTGTTGCACTCCCCTCCTGGGAAGGTGGTTTATTTCGCACCTTCCACAATCAGTTCTGAAAAATGAGCGGGGTTTGAGATGGTCACAATGATTAATGACTCTTACACATGCTGATATACATTGGTGTTCTCGGTCCAGAGAAGACGTCACTATCATTGATCGTTGTGGGGAGTTTCCTAATGTTCCTTTACTTGGAATCAGAGGAGGTATTACTTACAACCCGTGTCTGGCTTGGAGACAGTTTGGTTATGCTCGGAGGGACGGCCCTCATGACATGTTAATTCTTGACATAGTTTTTGACTTCGACAACGATGCACAAGGACTTCGCCAGAGATTTATCAGAGCTTGGAGGATGCCCAGCAAAATAGACAGCAAGACACTGGGGCATAGGAACTCCATCCCGTTGGAGCCTTATCTCAAGTGGGTACGAGCCCGCTCCCAGAAGTTAGTGATGCCATATCCTCATGTTCTCCCTGTGATCAAAGAGCCAGTTTTGGAAGGAGAGGTGTCCTACACCATTCAACATCCTGACATGCCTACATCCTGGGAAGAAATGCAGAAGAGCTGGATCCAGCTTAAGGAAGAACGAAATTCTCTTGAAGCCAGTCTACATGCTAGTGAGAAGAAGGTCTTGGAGCTCACCCGCCTACTACACGAGGAAAAGACTCTCAACACTTACATAGCTCCAAAGAGGATGCGCAGTGTCTTTTGGGATTGATTCACTTTTGTAATGTTTTTCCCATGAGGCCTTGATGTACTGAACAATTATTTCTTAATGATAATGTGTGTTCCTTTTTGTCTATAACAAATTTGAACTTTCGAACCCTTGAATGCATTGCATAAACAGCATATCATGCATCATGTGCATAACAAGTGCTCTTTTTTTACAGGTGGTTTAATCTTCTTCGCTGTTTATTTCAGCTCGCCATCATGAATCCTGAATCATCTACTGAGCAATCCATAAAGGCCCTTCAGGCTCAGAACGCCCAGTTCCAAGAGCTGATCATGAGTTTGGCCCAAGGTCAAGAGGACTTGAAGGCTCTGCTGGTCAAGAAGAAGAAGAAGAGAACTGTACTATTCAACACTGGCCGGAGGTTTGGTAACACACTGCAGAATGAGGTTGATCAAGCTGGTTCTTCTGTGGGAAAAGGGAGTCCCCAAGGGGGAAGGGTTCCTAGTCCGGTGGTCTCTGACAACGAGACTGATCTCAATGAAGAGCAGTATCCTCCAGCTGAAGACAAGTACAAGCAGTTAGAGGACCGTCTGAATGCCATGGAAATTCAACAAGTGCCTGGGTTGGATTTTGGAGACTTGGGTCTATCTTCTGGTGTGGTAATCCCACACAAATTCAAAGCACCATCTTTCGCAAAGTATGACGGGGCATCCTTCCCTAAGCTACATCTCAGATCTTATGTGCGGAAGATCCATCCGTATACTGTGGACAAGAACTTATGGATCCATTTCTTCCAGGAGAGTCTTTCAGGGACTCATCTCGAATGGTTCTATCAGCTGGATGGAACCAAGGTTCGTAACTGGGAGGAATTGGCTACTGCTTTTTACAAGCAGTATCAGTATAATGCCGACCTCGCTCCTACACGTACCCAACTCCAGGGTATGTCGCTAGGATCGGGAGAAGGTTTTAAAGAGTATGCGCAGAAATGGAGGGACCTGGCTGGCAGGGTGCAGCCACCGTTAACCGGGCATGAGCTGGTGGACATGTTCTTGGGGACCCTATCTGGTCCATTCTTTAATCATCTCATTGGCAATTCGTCTGCAGGGTTCACAGATCTCATTCTGACTGGGGAAAGGATAGAGGCTGGTATGAAATCAGGAAAAATACAGAAAGGTGTGTCCTCAAGTTCTGAGAAGAAGCCTTTCAAAAAGGAAGCCAGTGTTGTGTATGGGCCTAGAAGGCAAAACAAACCTGAACGCCGCCAAGCTGTCAACGCGGTGGTAATTGCAAAGCCTGCTGCCGCTCCTCGGCAACCTAACCAACCAAGGGGTGAGAGGCCCAGAAGAGAATATACTCGGTTTAGCATGACCTTGTCGCAGATCTTGCCGCAACTGCTATCGACCAACTTGGTAACCGTCAGAGAAGCTCCGAAGGTGGTAAACACCACATCTCTGAAGTATAATCCCAATGCCCGCTGTGCTTATCACTCTGATAGCCCGGGGCATTCTACTGATGACTGCTGGGCCCTAAGGAATAAGGTGCAGGACCTTATCGATGCTAAAGAGGTTCAGTTCGAGGCGCCCGAGAAGCCTAATGTGGTAACAGCTCCCTTGACCGACCATGGGGTGAATGCTATCAGAGATGGTGACGAAGTGGAGGAATCTGAGTTCAACAGCTGGATCTACCCGACAACCAACAGTGGACTAAACAATTGGACTGCAAAAGACTACATACCTGTTACTTTTGTTACGCAGTAATGAATTCCTTTGTTTTTTAATTTGTAATGAACAATAAATTGAAACTTTATGGCCCGGTGCCTTACCCGGGGTACCGTTGGCTTCATTTGTGAGGGCTTATTACTTGTCATTTCCATATATCATGAATAAAAACATTGGACGTTTTTCGCATTTCAAATCTTGTGCTCCCTTTCTTTCTTTATATATTGCAAAACAGCTATATTTACACACACTCACTCATACAGGTTTCAATCCACTCTGGATCTCACTGGTAACGACTCTGCTACTGCCAGTTATGACTTCGAAAATCCGATCAACTTAGCCGAAGACGAAGGTGAAGATGATTGTGAAGTGCCTGGTGAGCTTGCAAGACTGTTACTCCGGGAAGAGAGGGCCATTCAGCCACATGAAGAGCTAGTGGAAACGATACATCTGGGTACTGAAACAGATAAAAAGGAAGTCAAGATTGGTGCCAATCTGGAGCTCAGCGTGAAACAACGGTTGGTTCAGATGTTGCATGATTATGTGGAGATCTTCGCCTGGTCTTACGAAGACATGCCTTGGTTGGATACTGACATTGTGGTTCATCACCTGCCTACCAAGGAAGATTACCCTCCGGTTAAACAAAAGGTCCGCCGTATGCGTCCAGAGATGTCCGAGAAGATCAAAGCTGAGGTTATGAAACAGTTTGATGCCGGGTTTCTAGCAGTGACTTCTTACCCTCAGTGGGTTGCCAATGTGGTTCCGGTTCCAAAGAAAGATGGTAAGGTCAGAATGTGTGTTGACTACAGGGATCTGAACAGGGCCAGCCCTAAAGATGATTTCCCTTTGCCTCATATCGACGTTCTGGTTGATAATACTGCTCAGCACAAGGTGTTCTCCTTCATGGACGGTTTCTCCGAATATAACCAAATCAAAATGGCTCCTGAAGACATGGAAAAGACTACCTTTGTCACTCAGTGGGGCACCTTCTGCTACAAGGTCATGCCTTTTGGGTTGAAAAATGCTGGGGCAACCTACCAACGTGCCATGGTTGCTTTATTTCATGACATGATCCATCATGAGATAGAAGTGTATGTCGACGATATGATTGCAAGGTCCCAAACTGAGGAGGAACACCTTGACCATCTACAGAAGTTGTTTGACCGTCTGAAGTTGTACAAGCAGAGGTTGAACCCGAACAAGTGCACCTTCGGGGTAAGATCTGGAAAGTTGCTAGGCTTCGTCGTAAGTGACAAAGGTATTCAAGTGGACCCTGCCAAGGTTAAAGCCATACAAGAAATGCCAGTTCCCAAGACAGAGAAGGAAGTCAGAGGCTCTCTAGGACGTCTGAATTACATTGCCCGATTCATCTCGCACCTAACTGCTACCTGTGAACCAATCTTCAAGCTGCTGAAGAAAGATCAGGTAGTACGTTGGAATGATGAATGTCAGGCCGCTTTTGACAGAATCAAAGAGTATCTCCAAGAACCACCCATTCTTATGTCACCGGTTGAAGGGAGACCTCTAATACTATACTTGACAGTACTTGACAGCTCAATGGGGTGTGTGATGGGGCAGCATGACGAGTCTGGCCGAAAAGAGCATGCCATTTATTACCTTAGCAAAAAGTTTACCGACTGTGAGACCCGATACTCACTGCTCGAGAAAACTTGCTACGCTTTGGTATGGGCTGCTCGCCGGATGAGACAGTATATGCTGACTCACACTACTCTGTTGATATCAAAGATGGATCCAATAAAGTACATATTCGAAAAGCCTGCTCTGTCTGGGAGAATAGCAAGATGGCAAATGATCTTGACAGAATATGACATCCAGTACACGACTCAGAAAGCTATCAAAGGAAGTGTATTGGCAGACCACTTGGCACACCAGGCAGTAGATGACTACCAGTCAATGAACTTTGAATTTCCTGACGAGAGCATCATGATAGTGACTGATTGTGAGGTACCTGGACCGGATGAAGGACCTGAGGAAGGATCACGATGGTCTATGCACTTTGACGGAGCCTCCAACGCTTTGGGTAACGGTATCGGTGCTGTGATCATATCTCCCAAAGGTACTCATACTCCACTCACTGCCCGACTATGTTTCAACTGCACCAATAACATGGCGGAGTATGAGGCGTGTATTATGGGTCTTCAAGTTGCGATTGACTTAAGGATCAAGTTTCTGAGTGTCTTCGGAGATTCCGCTCTCGTGATCAATCAGATCAAAGGCGAGTGGGATACGAAACATCCGAATCTTATTCCTTACAGAGAATGTGTGTTGACATTGATCCACCACTTCGCAGAGATAACTTTTGAACACTTCCCAAGAGAGGAGAATCAGTTGGCGGACGCGCTAGCTACGATGTCTTCTATGTTCAAAGTCAAGTGGGACAATGAGGCTCCCTGGATCATCATCTGGAAAATGGACGAACCTGTATATTATTGTGATCTTGAGGCTGAGATAGTAACTGAAAAACCCTGGTATCATGAGGTGAAAAGGTACTTGGAAGCTCAAGAATACCCTGAAGGTGTATCTGTCAACGACAAGAAGTTTCTAAGAAGGTTCGCTGCAAAGTTCTTCCTCAGCAATGGCATTCTATACAAGCGAAACCATGATTCGACCTTACTGCGTTGTGTGGATAAAGCTGAAGCAGAAAAAATTATGGCAGAGCTACATGAAGGCACCTTCGGAATGCATTCCAGTGGACATACCATGGCAAAGAAGATCCTTCGGGCAGGATATTTCTGGTCCACAATGGAAGCTGATTGTTACCAACATTCTCGGACATGTCATAAGTGCCAGATATATGCAGATAAGGTGTACGTTCCTCCAGTTCCTCTGAATGTCTTGACAACACCTTGGCCTTTTGCAATGTGGGGCATTGATATGATCGGCGATATTAAACCTACGGCATCCAACGGGCATCGCTTCATCCTGGTGGCGATCGATTACTTTACAAAGTGGGTGGAAGCAGCTTCCTACGTTACGGTAACCAAGAACGTGGTGGCACGGTTCATTCGGCATAACCTGATCTGTCGATACGACATCCCGGAAAGGATCATTACGGACAATGGTATCAATCTTAACAACAAGGTGATCACTGAGCTCTGCGAGCAATTCAAGATACAACACCACAACTCTTCTCCTTACCGACCGAAGATGAATGGAGCCGTAGAAGCAGCTAATAAGAATATTAAGAAGATTGTGCAGAAGATGACAGTGACTTATAAAGATTGGCACGAGATGTTACCGTTTGCTCTTCATGGGTACCGTACCTCAGCAAGAACGTCAACCGGGGCAACTCCCTTTTCCTTGGTCTACGGCATGGAGGCAGTCTTGCCGATTGAAGTCCAGATACCCTCTCTCCGGATAATGAAGGATGCAGATCTGAGCGAAGATGACTGGATCCAGACTCGACTTGATCAATTAAACCTAATCGACGAAAAGAGACTTACTGCTATTTGTCATGGTCAGACGTACCAAAAACGGATGATCAGGGCATTTAACAAGAAAGTCAGACCACAAGAGTATCAAGTTGGGGACCTAGTAATCAAACGCATCATTCTTCCTCAAAGTGATCCCAGGGGAAAATGGACCCCTACGTACGAAGGGCCATTTGTGGTTAAACATGTGTTCTCAGGAGGAGCCATGATCCTAACTACCATGGATGGTGACGACCTTCCTCACCCCGCCAATGCAGACATAGTAAAAAGATACTACGCATGATAAAAGACCCGCTAGGTTGACATACCTAGGCAAAAATTAGGGCTTCCCGGCGAACCAAAAGGGTTCGGCCAAAATGAGGGATGAAATGAAAAATCTGTACACCTGACAAGTCGAAAACCTGAAAAGGCGGCTTGGGCAAAAATGGGTATCCCGATGGACTGAAAACCCGAAAGGGAGGTCCAGGCAAAAGTTAGGGATTAAAGCGTAATACTATGTCTCATTGGATCACTTTGCATCCAGAATCCGGTATCAACATCAAGTTCAAACGGCATCGATCAATCAGCTTCATCTTCAACCGAGCAGCCAAGTGATGAGACGCTCGAAGATATAAAGGCGATAGCAGAGTTGGAACCCAGTGGGATTATTCTTTTCACATAGCTTTTTTTGTTTTCCCTTTTCGTAAAATTGTATAAACTCTGTTGTTCGACGGCGTTCTCTTACTAGGACGTCAACCTCTTGTACATAAACGCCTATTTACAGGCAAATTCAAAAAATCAATACAAATTCACTTTTCAGCTAAATTGCCAATTGTTTTTTCCTTTTTCTGTTTTGTTTTGCGAAGAACGTCCAATGTTCAAATTGTGATATATGCATTTGACACTAATTGCTAAACTCATAAATATTTGCATACGAAACAAAGGATTAATTACGGGTAACATCAAAAATAGGGGAAATAGTGAGTTGTCTAAAGCGATCTAATTGCTCTATCCACCAAGGTACCAAGGTAAGTTCGGCTGAAGAGTGTAACCAAGATATCTTAATTCCCCAGAGAGTGAGCCAGCAAGTCAACGATACTCTCCCCAAGCAGAGTTAGTCCACTGTCAGCCTTAAGGAAATTGGGTATCCCCAGCAGATCTCAACATTCCTCAGCGGAGTATACAAACATTCTTAACAAGCATCCCCGGCAGTCTTGATCTAAGATTGTTCCCCGGCGGTATACCAGACGTTCAATGGAGCCATTCCCCAGTCCAATCTGAAAAGTTTCCCCAGGAAAGTGGAATCCATCTCCCCAGCAGGAAGCTTATCCCCAATAGATTCTGGAAGCTTATTCCCTGCAAAGCACGAACGCTCCCCCGACTTTATTCAGAAGGTTCTATTTCCCCACCAGGGTATAACTGGGTTATCCTCAGCCAATTACCACAGAAAGATCGTCTCCAGCGAAGTCTTCCTATCCCCAGCTGAGTTCATCAATCCTCCCTCAAAGCTTACCAATGGTATCCCCAGAGGAGTTATCACCAACCTCAGCAAAACACCTCTTTCCCCACAGAGTAACTCCCCGCAGAGTATTCTATTCGCCAAGTTTATTCTCCAACGGAGTCATCTTCTCCTACCGATATTCTTGCAACCATCATCCCCAGCGGGAACAAGGAGCACTACTCTTCAACATCAAGCCCAGGATTCAACTTCCCGGCACCCGTCAAGGATTTACTTTCCTAGACAACAATACATTCATGAACATCACATCTTCATACATTATAGCATGCACATACGCATCACGAACATACAATCTCATTTATTCTGAGAACATCACGCATCTCATACATCATGACATCGCATACAACTAACGTTTTGTCTTTTCAGGACAAAGGTTAATACAAAGATGATTACTATCAACGGTCTCAACTAAAGATCCGATTCCTGTATCTTGCCAGGGTGTATCTGTTGACGACTAATTCCAGACTCGATTCCTGTATCTGGCCAGGGCACGTCTGAAGAGTTTGAAGATCCAATTCCTGTATCTTGCCAGGGTGTATCTGTTAACGACTAATTCCAGACTCGATTCCTGTATCCTGCCAGGGCACGTCTGAAGAGTTTGAAGATCCGATTCCTGTATCTTGCCAGGGTGTATCTGTTGACAACTAATTCCAGACTCGATTCTTGTATCCTACCAGGGCACGTCTGAAGAGTTTGAAGATCCGATTCCTGTATCTTGCCAGGGTGTATCTGTTGACGACTAATTCCAGACTCGATTCCTGTATCCTGCCAGGGCACGTCTGAAGTGTTAGAACAATGTTTGAATCTACTACCCTATATTTAAGTTTTGATGATAACAAAGTGAAAAGATATAGTATTTATATGTTTCATGTTTGAACTATATGCTGCCTAAAATTACTATGCTCTGACTTGCAGATACGCTGATTAAGATAAGCAAGATCACTTGTTCAGCATCAGAATTTGATTTCATACACCAGCATCAGAAGTTGCTGAATCAGAACGTCAAGATCAGATGATCAACTCACGTACATGCTGAAGCTTGATGAACAGAACTGCGCGTAAACACTCTGATACAGAATCAATAGTTCATCAGCAGCGAAGCAGAATCAGAATGAGCCAAGCCAGAACGTGCATTGAAGAAGCAACGGTACTGTGCATTGAACGCTAATTAATTCCAACGGCATCATTCTAGACAAGATCTGCTCAAAAAGGAAAGCTTGTTATTAGCATTGAATCAAGAATATTGCATTCAACGTTCATCTTCTCAAGTGCTATATAAACAAGGCTTCGAAGATTATAATGGCTAATGCTCTCCAACTCTCTACACGCACAAAGCTGAACAATAATCTTCATCTACCAGTTTTTCTAAACCACAAACTCTGATACTCCATTAGTGTTTAGCAATCTAAGTTTCTAAGCTTCATTTGTGTATACATCACAGTTGTGATAAAGTTTTGTAGAAAACATTCACACACATTTGTTTTATACCTTTGTAAGAAAGTGTTGCCTTGACAAACCGGATTGTGGTTTGAATCAAGAAGGCTTTAGCAGTTGTTAAAGTAGTCTGTAATATTCAATTGAATATAGTGAATTAAGACCTCGTTGGAGAGAGGCGAAATCACCTTGACGGGTGGACTGGAGTAGTTTGAGATCAAACGAACCAGGATAAAAATATCTTGTCAATTGCATTAAGATTTCAGTTTTACAATTCAACCCCCCCTTCTTGTGTTTTTCACCCCTTCAATTGGCATCAGAGCGCCTGGTTCTGAGCTAAAACACTTAACCGTGTCAGTACAAGATCCAGCGTCAGAAAAACACAATGGCAGGAAACAACTCTCATTTCAGCAATGACAACAATGAGGACAGAGACAGATTCAGCGGCAAACCCCCAGTCTTTGATGGAGAAAACTTTGATTACTGGAAAGACAGAATTGAAAGCTTCTTTCTAGCACATGATGCTGATCTGTGGGATATGGTGACAGATGGATACACGCACCCTGTGAATGCAACTGGTCAGAAGATTGAAAGAAAATCAATGACTGATCAACAAAAGCGTGATTTCAAGAATCACCATAAGGCCAGAACCATCCTCCTCAGTGCCATCTCCTATACTGAGTATGAAAAGATCTCCAACAGAGACACAGCTAAGAACATCTTTGATTCTCTCAGAATGACGCATGAGGGCAATGTTCAAGTCAAAGAAACAAAAGCTCTGGCGCTCATTCAGAAGTATGAGGCGTTCAAAATGGAAGAATCTGAATCCATTGAAACTATGTTCTCTAGATTCCAGATTCTGGTAGCTGGTCTCAAAGTTCTGGACAAAGGATACTCTACTGCTGACCATGTCAAGAAGATAATCAGAAGTTTACCCAAGCAGTGGAGGCCTATGGTTACTGCTCTGAAGCTAGCGAAGGATCTCAACAAAATCACTCTGGAGGAACTTATAAGCTCCCTCAGAAGTCATGAGATAGAGCTAGAAGCTGATGAGCCTCAGAAGCAAGGTAAGCCTTTAGCTTTAAAATCTAACAGAAAATCTGAATCTAAAGTTTTGCAGGCAGTTGAAGAAACATCTGATGGATCCTCATCAGAAGAAGACGAACTTTCCCTTCTCTCCAGAAGAGTAAATCAACTGTGGAAGCAAAGACAAAGGAAGTTCAGGAATCCCAGAAGATCTGATCAGAACGAGTCTTCTTCCAGATACAAAAGGACAGATTCTTCCTCTGGATACAGAAGATCTGAAGGCTCCTCCGATAGCAAGAAGCCAAACACAAAAGACATCATCTGCTACGAGTGCAATGAGCAAGGACACTACAAGAGTGACTGCCCAAAGCTTCAGAGGGAAAAGCCCAAAAAGAAGTTTGGAAGAGAGAAGAAGAAAAGTCTCATGGCCACATGGGATGACTCTGACTCGTCTGAAGCTGACTCAGAATCAGATGATGAAAGGGCAAACATAGCGCTCATGGCTAACATTCCAGATGATAGTGAAGCCTCTGAATCAGACTCAGAATCAGACACAGAAGAGGTATTCCCTAACTTCGCTGTTAATTTTACAAAGGCTGAACTTGCTGAAAGCCTCAATGAAATTCTGGAACGTTATCAGCAGATTAGAGCTAAATTCAGAGACCTGAAAAGGAATCTTGAATCTGACTCTAATAAGTCTGAGAGTCTCAAATTGGAAAACTCTGAGCTGAGAGATAAAATTTTAAAATTAGAAAACTCTTTACAAAACTCTCAGAAGGAACCAATTTCTGAAACTCCCAGCAACGCTGATGAGATCATCAAGGAGTATGATCATAGTTTCCAGAAGTTCCTTGCTAAAAGCATAGATAGAAGCAGAATGGCTTCAATGATCTATGGAGTTAGCAGAAACGGCAGGAAAGGAATAGGATACCTAGGTAAGGTTCCTACACCTAAAAATGTCATGGATTTAACCATTAAACACACTCCTCTAAATTCACACTTTGTGTATGGTCACACACATGACATCAAATATACTAGTAGTAAGCACTCTGTGAAACCAAAATTTAACCAGAGTTTTGGTAAAACTAACAAATCAGGACCCAAGAAGATCTGGGTACCTAAGGATAAAATAATACATGTTGCAGATATCTTTAGCAGCAAGTCAGAAACACCAGTCATGGTACCTGGACTCTGGCTGCTCACGACACATGACGGGAAGAAGGCATATGTTCCAAAGCCTGGAACTTAAGCCTGGAGGCCACGTTGGCTTTGGAGGCAATCAGAGGGGAAAGATAATTGGCTCTGGAACTGTAGGTAATGGAAATCTTCCCTCTATTAATAATGTTCTGCTAGTAGATGGATTGATGCATAATCTATTATCCATAAGTCAATTAAGTGATAACGGTTATGATATAATCTTTAATCAAAAATCATGTAAAGCTGTTAGTCAGAAAGATGGGACTATCCTGTTTAATGGAAAGAGGAAAAACAACATTTACAAAATCAAACTTTCTGAACTAAAGAGTCAGAACGTAAAATGTCTTCTGTCTGTTAACAACGAGCAGTGGATCTGGCACAGAAGATTGGGGCATGTTAGTATGAGAAGAATATCTCAGATTAACAAACTCAATCTGGTCAGAGGACTTCCTAATCTGAAGTTCAATTCAGATGCTCTGTGTGAAGCATGTCAGAAAGGCAAATTTGCAAAACCTTCTTTTAAATCCAAAAATGTTGTTTCTACCTCTAAGCCATTAGAACTTCTGCACATTGACTTATTTGGACCAGTTAAAACTGCTTCAGTCAGTGGCAAGAAGTATGGGTTAGTAATCGTAGATGACTATAGCAGATGGACATGGGTAAAGTTCTTAAGACACAAGGACGAGTCACACTCTGTGTTTGTTACCTTCTGTAACCAAGTTCAGAATGAAAAAGATCTTAGAATCGTTAAAGTCAGAAGTGATCATGGTGGAGAATTTGAAAATAAAGATTTTGAGTCATTCTTTAATGACAAAGGCATTCTGCGTGATTTCTCTTGTCCTAGAACTCCCCAACAAAATGGAGTTGTAGAACGAAAGAACAGAACATTGCAAGAAATGGCCAGAACCATGATCAATGAGACAAACGTTGCTAAGACTTTCTGGGCAGAGGCAATAAACACAGCGTGCTACATTCAGAATAGAATCTCAATAAGACCTATTCTGGAAAAGACTCCATATGAACTGTGGAAGAACAGAAAGCCCAACATTTCGTATTTTCATCCATTTGGATGTACTTGCTATATATTGAATACAAAGAATTATTTGAACAAGTTTGATTCTAAGGCACAGAAGTGTATTATGTTAGGATACTCTGAACGCTCAAGAGGGTACAGAGTATACAATACAGAAACACAGATTGTGGAAGAATCAATCAGTGTTCGTTTTGATGACAAGCTTGACTCTGAAAAGTCAAAGCAGAATGAAAATCTTGCAGGTATAGAAATTGAATTTGCAGGTTCTGAAGACAAGTCATCAGAAGCTCTCAACACAGACATTCCTTCAACGTCTGAAAGAAGCAATGCTAGAAATCCTACAACTGCTGCTGATCAACCTCAGAAGAGATTACCCAGAAGCAGTTTGGATCACCCAGAAGAAACTATCCTAGGAAGAAAGGAAGATCCAATCAGAACAAGAGCAAGCTTCAGAAACTCTGAAGAAACTCTTATGGGACTTGTGTCTCTGATTGAACCTTCTTCTATTGATGAAGCACTTCTGGACAACGACTGGATTCTGGCAATGCAAGAAGAGCTGAATCAATTCACCAGAAACGACGTATGGGATCTCGTTCCCAGACCAAAAGGATTCAACGTCATTGGAACAAGATGGGTGTTCAGAAACAAGCTAAATGAACAAGGTGAAGTCATCAGAAACAAGGCACGACTGGTTGCACAAGGTTATAGTCAGCAAGAGGGGATAGACTATACAGAAACCTTTGCCCCAGTCGCCAGGTTAGAATCTATCAGACTTTTAATTTCATTTGCTGTTAATAGAGGCATCACTCTGTATCAGATGGATGTCAAAAGTGCATTCTTAAATGGTTATATAGAAGAAGAAGTTTATGTTCACCAACCCCCAGGTTTTGAAAATACAAAACATCCAGAACATGTTTTCAAACTGAAAAAGTCACTGTATGGTCTGAAACAAGCTCCCAGAGCTTGGTATGAAAGGCTAAGTAACTTTCTGCTTGAAAATGAATTCACCAGAGGGAAAGTGGACACTACTCTATTCTGTAAAACAGTTAAGAGTGACATTTTAGTCTGTCAAATTTATGTTGATGATATTATTTTTGGTTCTACTAATCCTTCTCTTGGAAGAAAATTTGCTAAGTGTATGCAGGCAGAATTTGAGATGAGCCTCATGGGGGAACTGAAATTCTTTCTAGGAATTCAGATTAATCAAACTCCAGAGGGAACTTACATTCATCAGAGCAAATACATCAGAGATCTTCTGAAGAAATTTGACCTCTCAGAATGTAAGCCATCAAAGATTCCAATGCATCCCACGTGCATTCTGGAAAGAGAAGAGGTAAGCAAAAGTGTAGAACAGAAGGTCTACAGAGGTATGATTGGGTCTCTCCTTTATCTGACTGCTTCAAGACCTGATATCTTATTCAGCGTATGTATTTGTGCTAGATTCCAATCAGATCCTAGAGAATCTCACTTAACAGCTGTTAAGCGAATTTTCAAGTATCTGAAAGGTACTACTAATCTGGGTTTGTTTTATAGAAAATCTAGTGATTACAGCTTAGTAGGCTACTGTGATGCTGATTTTGCTGGAGACAGAGTGGAACGTAAAAGTACTTCTGGAAGCTGCCAATTTCTGGGAGAAAATCTGATCTCGTGGTCCAGCAAAAGGCAATCAACAATTGCTCTGTCAACAGCAGAAGCTGAGTACATAGCAGCAGCAGGATGTAGCACACAAATGCTCTGGATGAAAAGTCAGCTTGAAGACTTCCAGATTTTTGAGAGTAACATTCCTATTCTTTGTGATAATACTTCTGCTATTTGCTTAAGTAAGAATCCTATTTTACATTCTAGAGCTAAGCATATAGAAATAAAACATCATTTCATTAGGGACTATATTCAGAAAGGTATTTTAAACTTGAAATTTATAGATACAGACCATCAATGGGCTGATATCTTTACTAAACCCCTTTCAGAAGATAGGTTTAATTTCATTCTGAAACATCTCAGCATGAAAGTATGCCCAGAATGAAAATGTTTTAATTCCATGTATTTATCTTCAGAATGTAATCATTTTACTGTGAACTTCTGATCAATCTTCTTTCAGAAAGATAGAACATGCAGATTGTATCAGATGCAAGTCTAAAGATCTGAGAGTCTAATCTCAAAGACAGACGTGCTGATCACTACATCAAACAAGTGTCATCCAATCATCAGCAAATCTCTGAAGCAGAACGCGTGCACGCTTCTGAGAAGGCAAAGCGCTGATTGGGTGCATTGAGACACATGTCTGGTAACCGTTTTTAAGTATCTTTCTCAAATCCCCCAAAATCAGCAAGCATTTAATGAAAAGTAATCACGCTTGTTAAATGGCAATCATTATTTTTTTTCTCTCTCTTAAAAACGTTTAATTTTTCAAAATAATTTTTTGAAAACTCTATTTAAGCACATTAATCCTTCATTCTTATTCTTTACGCTTTCTCATAATCATTCAAGTATTTTCTGCATATTTCTGCATATTTCCCAAACCTTTTTCATTCTCAAAGCTTTGTTGTGTGAGAACAATGGCATCCTCCAGCATTTCTGCAGGCAATCAGAAGAATGAAACTTCTGAAAAGATTCAAGCAATGCTGGAAAGCCTGTTCTCACGCATGCCCCCACAACCTTAAATTTTTTTTCATGCATGACATTCTCTATGTTTTCTTCATTTTCTGATGTACCGTTTTGACTATGTTTTGTAATGCTATTTTGCTCTGATTCTGAACTATTTTAATATAATTTGTTTTTCTGATCTAAATTGTTTTAGCACATCACCAACACTTTTTGATTGCTGACAAAAAGGGGGAGAACAAGAATGATATTTAAAATCAATAACGGCTAACTAGACAGAAATTCTCAAACATTCTAACTCTATTACTTGAAATGTTTTTCTGTTTTTGTTTAAAGTCTACAGGCACAAGGAAGCTCCTGAACACTATGAAGACTAGAAGCTCTGATCAAAATGTAGAAGCTCTGATCAATGTTGCTCTGATCAAATATGAAGTTCTGATCGACCAAATACTCTGATCCAAAGCAAAGCTCTGACAGGAAAAGCTCTGAAGCTCTGCTCCCTGATAAGTCAAAGACTCTTAATCGGATGTTCAAAGAAAGACAAAGATCTGATCTTGAAGAACACGTATCATCAAAGGGAAGTAATCAACTCAGGGGGAGTATCTCTTAACTCTGATTTCTCCTTACTTCTTAACTCTGAAACATTTCCTAGACACCTTTTCACGTTATTTTTCATTTAAAATATCTAGTTTTTGTCATCATCAAAAAGGGGGAGATTGTTAGAACAATGTTTGAATCTACTACCCTATATTTAAGTTTTGATGATAACAAAGTGAAAAGATATAGTATTTATATGTTTCATGTTTGAACTATATGCTGCCTAAAATTACTATGCTCTGACTTGCAGATACGCTGATTAAGATAAGCAAGATCACTTGTTCAGCATCAGAATTTGATTTCATACACCAGCATCAGAAGTTGCTGAATCAGAACGTCAAGATCAGATGATCAGCTCACGTACATGCTGAAGCTTGATGAACAGAACTGCGCGTAAACACTCTGATACAGAATCAATAGTTCATCAGCAGCGAAGCAGAATCAGAATGAGCCAAGCCAGAACGTGCATTGAAGAAGAAACGGTATTGTGCATTGAACGCTAATTAATTCCAACGGCATCATTCTAGACAAGATCTGCTCAAAAAGGAAAGCTTGTTATTAGCATTGAATCAAGAATATTGCATTCAACGTTCATCTTCTCAAGTGCTATATAAACAAGGCTTCGAAGATTATAATGGCTAATGCTCTCCAACTCTCTACACGCACAAAGCTGAACAATAATCTTCATCTACCAGTTTTGCTAAACCACAAACTCTGATACTCCATTAGTGTTTAGCAATCTAAGTTTCTAAGCTTCACTTGTGTATACATCACAGTTGTGATAAAGTTTTGTAGAAAACATTCACACACATTTGTTTTATACCTTTGTAAGAAAGTGTTGCCTTGACAAACCGGATTGTGGTTTGAATCAAGAAGGCTTTAGCAGTTGTTAAAGCAGTCTGTAATATTCAGTTGAATATAGTGAATTAAGACCTCGTTGGAGAGAGGCGAAATCACCTTGACGGGTGGACTGGAGTAGTTTGAGATCAAACGAACCAGGATAAAAATATCTTGTCAATTGCATTAAGATTTCAGTTTTACAATTCAACCCCCCCTTCTTGTGTTTTTCACCCCTTCATGAAGAGTTCGAAGATCCGATTCCTGTATCTTGCCAGGGTGTATCTGTTGAAGACTATTCCAAACTCGATTCTTGTATCCTGCCAGGGCACGTCTGAAGAGTTCGAAGATCCGATTCCTGTATCTTGCCAGGGTGTATCTGTTGACGACTAATTCCAGACTCGATTCCTGTATCTTGCCAGGGCACGTCTGAAGAGTTCGAAGATCCGATTCCTGTATCTTGCCAGGGTGTATCTGTTGACGACTATTCTCCGGACTCGATTCCTATATCTTGCCAGGGCACGTCTGAAGAGTTTAAAGATTCGATACCTGTATCCAGCCAGGGCACATCTACACAAAGAGTTTGAAGATCAACCCCTGTAACAGGCTAAGTAATTATTTTTCTTTCTCAGGTACGCAAGTTCTCGCTAAGGAATCTCTTACGCGATCGACACCCGATGGCATTTATAAGCCCATCTCCACAACTACCATTACAGTCCCAAATGGCATCCATAAGCCCATTCCCGACAAGGTTCTGTCACATCTCCAGATGGCATCTATAAGCCCATCCTCCTATCCATCAGTCTCCAAATGGCATCTGTAAGCCCATTCCCGCTATCACACTGCTGATACTCTATTATGTGAGTGCAAAAATCTGGGCACTCTAGTGTTCAATCATCTTCCACCTTCGGATTACGAAAGGCACGCCAGCCAATCTACATCCTCAGGTCTAAGAAGATTGAATAGGGACAACTTTTGTACCCCAAAATTTGCCCTCCCATATTCTTCAAGATTTGGCAAGATCAATCTCCAGATGATTCAAAATCCCCCAAGGGTTGCACAGTCCAATTGCCTCCTAACACAGTCAAAATTAGGGTTTTGGTTCTTACAAAGAAATTGAGGTTTTCAAGGGTCCAATCAAGTCCCACAGGCCCACATACATTGTCAAGCATCCATATGGCAAGTTTCAAGACTCACAGCATCAAGTTGCACAGTCAAAAACCCTAGATGCTTCATAGTCAACTGCAGGGGCAAAATGGTCATTTGATAGTCAAAAGTCAAAAATTTTGGTCAACATCTTATTTTGAAGCCACAATCATCATTTGATCAATTCTTGATCATGATTCTCAAAGCATGGCTCAAAAAGTCTCAAGATGCAAAAGTTTCTATTTTTGGACAGTTGAAAAATTCAACTGCAAATTGACCAAGGCATAACTTCTTCATGGTTTATCAGAAAAATCCCATCCAAAGCTCATTTTGAAGGGGATGACATTTCCTAAAACCCATCTTCACACTTCAAGTCCAAGAAATGCTCTCACAAAAAGTTATCAATTTCAACATTATAGGTCATTTTCAAAAGTCAACAAAAAGGCATTTTAAGTCAAAGACCATAACTTGAGATTGGTAAATCAAAATGTCATGGGACCAAAGGCATTGGTTAGAGGACTTTAAGACCTTTCTAAAATGTCCAAGAACATGATCATAGCTTCAAAATTTAGCAAGATATGCATTGGAGAAGTTGGGAAATTTTTGGGAATTTTGAAAAGTCAACTTTGCCTAAAACACTTCAAAATTGCTAATGGGCCTCAAATTCTTCCTTGAATCATTACCCAAAGCCTAGTCACGACCCATTAAGCTAAAAATGATTTATTTTCTTATTTTTAATTAATTAATTGAATTTTTATTATTATTAATTCATTTAATTAGTTTTAATTGTAGAAAAATATCAAATAATGCTTTTCAAATCTTTTTGTGCAGCAAATATTCTCATTATAGGCTAAAGATTTCGTGCACCAATCAACAAGACAAGATCATCCATATTTGGCAAGATTTGCATGGAAAAAAGATTGAAATTTCATGATTGAAAATCAAATATATGAATCATAAATTCTTGGACCTATGGGCTTTGTTTTGACCTAGAATGCTTCACTTACATATGCACAAGGAAACCTAATTCACAAGGACACGAAAAAATGCTCACAAACTCAGAACAAGGTTGCAACTTTTCATCAAAAACTTGGAATCTGAAATCATAGTTGCAGGATGTTTCAAAGCATAAAAAGTATTCCAACACGTTGCTGGACCTTCCAGGAAACTATTGGCATCAAGAACAAGTCTCCATACTCAAGGAAACGGTAGAACAGCATTGCGTTTTTCACAAAAATTTCCATAATCAAATTTTAATTTCCACGCATCATTCATGTGTTTTGATTATTGATTCATGCTACTAATGACCTTCTGAAACTTTTGGCATAGTTTAATTGTTCTAAAGATGCTTGTAGCCAAATCCACCATTGATGAAACCTAGGGTTTCAGAAGCTTCAAAATAGGGTTTCTCACATATGGTAAAATTAGACCACCAGACTTATACAGCTGAATTCGTGGCAACAAGACGAATCATTTGAAACAATCGCGCCCTTTTTATATTAAGGCATATTCTATTCGCTATTTTTCATGGCTGTGCTTAGTGGGGGTTTAAAACCCCCGCTACTTGTTTTATAATTTGCAGGCAAACGAAGACGAAGCACGCGTGGCCTATGATGACTGGAGCATTTGAAATCTGGCGCGTTTTCGATTGTTCTATATCATTAGCGTTTGTTTTTTTTATATTATTTGTTTTCCACTAACATTACAAACGCGTTGCATGGTTCAGATGGTGGATGCCACACCTTGCAAACATTGGGACCTGGGTTCGATTCCCAGGTCCCCTCACTTAATTCATGATTTTTGTTCTAATCCATTCCCATGCAGTGCACGCCCCAAGGTCCATCATGCAGCCTCACGTCCAAGCTTGCCACATGGCCATGAGCTTCCATCCAAGGGCCACTGAATGAATTCCAGAGTGCACCCTAGTCAACCAATGTACACGCAGGCGTAGAAAGTCAAACTAGGCCTTTGTTTCATGGGCCAAAATTACTTCAAAAAAACCTCTCATTGGGCCTGATACCCCCTGGTTTGCATCTTTTCAATTTTATTTTCTTTTCTAATTATAATTCTTTTTAATCCTTTTTAATTGTTTTATCAATTCACAAATAAAATAATTTTCATAATAAAAACAGAAAAAATCAAATTGTAAAATATGTTTTAATTATATTAATTTCACCATTTGAATATTTTTGTAAATAAATGTTAAGTAATTAATTTAGTTAAATTAGGTTTCAATTTTAACACTTTTTCTTAATAAATAAAAAATATGTAGAAATTAGGTTTTTGACATTTTTATCTTTTTCTTAATTAATTACTTGCCTCATTATTTATTATTATTATTAAATATTTTTGTAAATAAACATGTACATTAATCAATTAGTAAATTAGGTTAACTTTAGTATTTTCTTAATAATTAAAATAGACTTAGAATTAGGGTTTCCTTTTAATTTTAATTTTCTTTATTTCATAAATACTAAAAACATAAAAAAAAACATTTTCTTCTCTTTCTTTTCTTTAATTAAATAATTAATTAGACTTTAATTTCAATTTAATTTCTCAAAAAGGGTCAAAACCCTCGGACGTCCTAACTTTTATTCTATTTCGCGCATTGTTTTCTTTTGAATATTATGTAACTGCTCAAGGCTTGTAATAGTAATTAGGTCTTTTTACTTTCCGCATCTTTTATCAAACGGGTCTTTGTATTTTGGTAATGTATAGACCCGCGCCTTGTAATAGCGTAGCTTTTATATTTCCGCATTTAAATTTTCGCACTCTTAAATTCTAAATTGCATGAAAGAATGTATGGCTAATTAAAAACAAGCGTAGCTCACAAATGCCATGATCAAAGATAATTGCTAAACTGAAAATAACACACAAATACACACACCACTTCTAGGGTACGCCTCACCTGTTGCCTTCGAAACGTGGTCGTCAAGTATAGGACGTTTTAGTAAGTCCTTATGTCCATGATCCGGTTGCCTCGGAAAAGTTGCCTCGAAATGAGTTGCCTCGAAACGGTTTCCTCGGAATAAAAAAGGGGTCAAGGACATAAGGGTAGCTTCTAAGGTGTCCTAACTGTTGCTTCGGTGACCACCCTGTCCCTAAACTCGAATTGACCCGAACAACTCCAACGACGGTGCTACCTACTTCTCAATAGTGGGATAGCACTGTCTAAAGGACTTCTACACAGCTTAATTCCTTAGGGTAGGTAGATGACTCGTAGATACTTGCTCTCTAAAAAAAACAATCAAAACTTTTTTCACACCGACACTTTCAAAAAGCTTTCAAAACAATTTTTCAAACACTCTTGAGGATAGATACAAGAGTTATTCAGAAATCTTTAAACGAAACTTTTTCAAACCCACTCACACTTGAAAAGCAAACAAACATTTTGAAAACACAATGAGAAAGTATCTAAGAGCCCGTGGATAACCATGGATAGAAAGGGTGCTAACACCTTCCCTTTCTATAAATCTACCTCCCGAACCGAGAGATAATCTCATAAGGAATTTTGCTGTGCTTTTGTCCTGTCCATATTGGAGAAAATAAAAGACGGTGGCGACTCTTTCTTCCGCGACATTTCGCGAACCAGCGTTAAACAGTCAGTTCTAAATCCACCGATCACAGTAGGTAATGGTAATCTTCCTTCTATCAATAATTTTCTTTTAGTTGATGGATTGATGCATAACTTGTTATCTATAAGTCAATTAATTGATAACGGTTATGATATAATCTTTAATCAAAATTCATGCAAAGTTGTTAGTCAGAAAGATGGAACTATCCTTTTTAATGGAAAGAGGAAAAACAACATTTATAAGATAAAACATTCTGAACTAAAAAGTCAGAATGTAAAACTCCTTCTCTCTGTTAACAACGAGTAATGGGTCTGGCACAAAAGATTGGGGTATGTTAGTATGAGAAGAATATCTCAGATTAACAAACTCAATTTGGTCGGAGGACTTCCTAATCTGAAGTTCAGCTCAGATGCTCTGTGTGAAGCATGTCAGAAAGGCAAATTTACAAAACTGGCTTTTAAAGCTAAAAATGTTGTTTCCACCTCTAGGCCATTAGAACTTCTGCATATAGACTTATTTGGACCAGTGAAAACTGCGTCTATTAGTGGAAAGAAGTATGGGTTAGTGATTGTAGATGACTATAACAGATGGGCATGGATAAAGTTCTTAAGACACAAGGACGAGTCACACTCTGTGTTCGTTGCATTCTGTAACCAAGTTCAGAATGAAAATGATCTTAGAATTGTCAAAGTCAGAAGTGATCATGGTGGAGAATTTAAAAATAAAAAATTTGAGAGTTGTAGAACGAAAGAACAGAACATTGCAAGAAATAGCCAGAACCATGATCAACGAGACTAACATTGCTAAGATCTTTTGGGCAGAAGCAATTAACACAGCGTGTTATATTCAGAATAGAATCTCTATAAGACCTATTCTGGAAAAGACTCCATATGAATTATGGAAAAATAGAAAGCTCAACATTTCTTATTTACGTCCTTTTGGATGCATATGTTTTATTTTGAATACTAAAGATCATCTGAACAAGTTTGACTCTAATGCACATAAGTGTATTATGTTAGGATACTCTGAACGCTCAAGAGGGTACAAAGTATACAATACAGAAACATAGATTGTTGAAGAGTCAATCAGTTTTATATTTGATGATAAGCTTTACCCTCAAAAGTCAAAGCAGAATAAATCTTTTGCAGATATAGAAGTTGAATTCACAGGTACTAAAGACAACTCATCGGAAGTTCCCAACAGAGACGCTCCAACTGCTTCAGAAAGAAATGGTACAAGTGCTCCAGTACCTTCTGCTGATCATCTCCAGAAAAGGTTATCCAGAAGCAGCAT
This sequence comes from Vicia faba, assembly GCA_948472305.1. Lineage (NCBI taxonomy): Eukaryota > Viridiplantae > Streptophyta > Magnoliopsida > Fabales > Fabaceae > Vicia > Vicia faba. The sequence continues at coordinate 265,607,485 of OX451740.1, forward strand.
AGCTCACCCAGAAGATAAGATCCTGGGAAAGAAGGATGATCCAATAAGAACAAGATCAACATTCAGAAACTCTGAAGAATCCCTCATGGGACTGGTCTCACTGATTGAACCAACAAAAATTGATGAAGCTCTTCTGGACAATGACTGGATTCTGGAAATGCAGGAGGAATTAAACTAGTTCACCAGGAATGACGTATGGGATCTAGTTCCCAAACCAAAAGGATTCAACATCATTGGAACAAAGTGGGTGTTCAGAAACAAACTGAATGAAAAAGGAGAAGTCATCAGAAACAAGGCACGACTGGTGGCACAAGGTTATTGTCAGCAAGAGGGGATACACTACACATAAACCTTTACTCCAGTCGCCAGGTTAGAATCTATCAGACTCTTAATCTCCTTTGCTGTAAATAACAGCATCACTCTGTATTAGATGGATGTCAAAAGTGCATTCTTAAATGGTTACATAGATGAAGAAGTATATGTGTACCACACCCCTGGGTTTGAAAATTCCAAACACCCAGAAAATGTTTTCAAACTAAAGAGGTCACTCTATGGTCTGAAACAAGTTCCCAGAGCGTGGTATGAAAGACTGAGTAACTTCCTGTTAGAAAAGGAATTCACCGGAGGGAAAGTGGACACAACCTTGTTCTATAAGACATTTAAGAATGACATTTTAGTTTGTCAGATTTACATTATCATTTTTGGATCCACTAAACCCTCTCTGGGAAGAGAATTTGCTAAGTGTATGCAGGCAGAGTTTGAGATGAGCTTAATGGGGGAACTTAAATTCTTTCTGGGCATTCAGATAAACCAAACTCCAGAAGGAACTTACATTCATCAGAGCAAATATGTCTGAAAACTTCTGAAGAAATTTGACCTCTCAGAATGTAAGACCTCAAAGACTCCAATGCATCCCACGTGCATTCTGGAAAAGGAAGAGGTAAGTAAAAAGGTAGGACAGAAAAGCTACGGAGGTATGATTGGATCTCTCCTTTATCTGACAGATTCAAGGCCTGGTATTTTATTCAGTGTTTTCTTATGTGCTAGATTCCAATCAGATTCTAGAGAATCTCACTTAACAACAGTTAAACTAATTTTCAAGTATCTGAGAAGTACTACTAATCTGGGTTTGTTTTATAGAAAATCCAATGAATACAACTTAGTATGATACTGTGATGCTGCCTTTGCTGGAGATAGAGTAGAGCGTAAAAGCACTTTTGGAAGCTGCCAGTTTCTGAGAGACAACCTGATCTCATGGACCAGCAAGAGACAGTCCACAATAGCATTATCAACAGTAGAAGCTGAGTACATAGCAACTACTAGATGTAGCACTCAAATGCTCTGGATGAAAAGTCAACTTGAAGACTTCAACATATTTGAGAGTAACATTCCTATCTTCTGTGATAACACTTCTGCCATATGTCTATCCAGAAATCCCATTTTGCATTCTAGGGCTAAGCATATAGAAATAAAATATCACTTTAGTAGTGTGATCGGTGGGAATGAGAACTGACTGTTTCGGAATGCTGGTTTGCATTTTGCGTTTGTTATTCGCAAAATGTCGCGGTAAGCAAGAGTCGCCACCGTCTTTTATTTTATCCAACAAGGAAAGGATAAAAGCACAGAAAAATTCCTTTTTCGAGATGTTTCTCGGGTTCGGGAGGTAGATTATAGAAAGGGAAGGTGTTAGCACCCTTTTTATCCGTGGTTATCCACGGGCTCTTATGTATTTGCTCAAAGTGTTTTCAAAATTGCTTTTCTTTGTGTTTGTGGGTTTGAAAAGAGTTTTTTGTTTGAAAGGAGTGTAAGTGCGAAAAGTTTTGTTTTGTTTTCAAAGGAGAAAGTACTTAAGAACCATCTACCTACTCAAAAAGGGAATTAAATTGTGCTAATGTCCTTTAGACAATGCTATCCCACTATTGAGGAGTAGGTAGCATCGTAGTTGGAGTTTAAGGGTCAATTCGATTAAGGGACGTGCGGTCACTAAAGCAATGTTAGGACGCCTTAGCGGTAACCCTAATGTCTTAGATCATTTTTCCGAGGCAACCGTTTCGAGGCAACTTATGATCTTTGGACACGAGGGCGACCTCTACAACTTCCTATACTCAATGACCACATTCGAAGGCAACCAAGTGAGGTGTACCCTAAGAGTGCGCATATGCGAGTGTGTTATTTCGGTTAATTTTATCTTTGTACATGTCATGGGTTATCTATGTTGATTTTAAGTTCATACATTGGATCTTGTCATGCATCCCCTATTATCAAACATCTAACAGTTAATAGCTACGGAATTTAAATTGCGGAAATTAAATATAAACTATCACAAGGTGTCGGGTATTTACATCGCCAAAAACAAACCCTTTAATTTAAATTGCAGAAAGTAAAAGAAAGCGATAAATAATTAAAGTCCTAATTAAAAACTATTACATACCAGAAGCAATTACAATATTGGATAAAATGATACACGTGCGAGAAATTAAATCGGGCGAGTTTTTAGGGTTTTGACCCTTTTTGAAAGAAAGCATGTTTTTTATTATTTTTTGAATTAAATGGAAATTAAATTAGGTCAAAATTAATTAATTAATTAATTAAAATATTTTTGCGTTTTTGAATATTTAAGGAAATAAAATAAAAATGATTAAAAGTTAGTAAAGCCTAGTTATTCTAAATTGATTTTAATTATTTGCAAAATGTTAAAAGTTAACCTAATTAACACTAAATTAATTAATTTAATTTATTTACAAAAATAAAAGTGATGAATTAATTTAATAAAATAAAACATATTTTTGTGATTTTGATTTTTTATAAGTAAAATAAATTAATTGGTTAGTGATTAATAATTATAGTTAAAACAATAAAACAAATAAATAAATATAATAAGTAAAAGAAAATAAATCAAAGGGGGTGTTGGGCCCAAGAGGAGGTGAAACTGGCATTTTTTAGGCCCATTACAAGCAAGCCTGCTTTGACTTTTACCATTCCACGTGTATGCATTGATTGGAGAGTATGGTGGACTTGCAATCTTGGCCATTGGATTTGGCCTGAAGGCCATCTGGCAGATGATCAGGTGATGATGCATGGTGTACTACGCTTGGTATGCTGCATGGAATAAATTGAAACAAAATAATACAAAGGCGTTGGGGGACCTGGGATTCGAACCCAGGTCCCATTGGACTTTGACACGCTTCCCACCACTGCATCACTTTGTTTTTATTGTTAATGGAATGAACATTAAGTATTATATGGTAAAACAAGTAAATATGCCTGGAATAAAAACATGCGCGCAAACAATTTGAATCAATGAATAGGACGTGGCCATGTAATCGTCTTCTTTGCTGGCCCATGTATATTTTCCTGCGGATTCTTATCCGCAGCAAAATCCGTGGCTTCGTCCTATAATGAATTCTAGGCCACAAAAATGCAAACCAAAACCATCATCGTGCTCGCCTCTTCCTCCTGAGTTCATCCATGTCCATGGTTTGTTCCAATTTTTCCTGGAATTAAAACGCCTAAAAAACAAGAAACCCAAACCCTAGTTTCGGGTAGGGCTTTACAGACTACAAAAACAAAATTCAATATTGCAGATAGCTTGGAAATTATGCAAGGATCAAGAATATGCCAACGTTTTGTCAAAAAGATGCAAGAATGAGAGGTTATGTTTTCGTGTACAGGGACATGTTCGTGGATGCTTACAGCGCGATTGGAGATGTTTCAAGGCTTGATTTTGATCCCTATAGCTTCAGTGGACGTCAGGTAAGAAAGCTACGTTGAGATTTTGCCTTGAATTAACCTCTAACCAAGATTTCAGTTTTCAACTTTTTCAAGCTTTTTCAAGTTTTGGTTTTGTGATTTGGGAAGCTTTCAGGTCGTGTTCTTGATGTCTTTGCCTTGTATGAGTAATAAGGAATGAATTAGGTTAAAAGTTGGGCCTTGAATCCATGTGAATTGATGAATTAAGATATGATTTGATTCCTCCATTAAAGGCTTCCAATTTCTTTCCAAATCCAAGATTTTGTGCATGATATGGCTTGGCACGAATTTGATTGTGTTCATGATGTCAATTAAGACCTGTAATGATAAAAAAGATATCAAGTTATTAAGATTTGGATTTTATTTGGATTTAAATTGATTAAAAATGAATTAAATCAATAAAAATCAAATAAAATAGAAAAATTAATAATTGGCCATGTAATTGAAGATAGGACACGTGTGTGGTGTAAAACAATTAAATCAAGTGTAAAAAAGTGGGCCCATTTGACAAAATTTGAAGTTTTGGGGATAGTTGACTTTTGGCAATTTTGGAAAAATGCCCAACTTCAACATTGCATAACTTCTTCAATTTTGAACTTTTGGAAGTGTTATTGGACTTTTTAGAAACCTTGAGATATCCTCTAACCAACCCTCTTTGTATCATCTCATTTTGATATTCCATGCTCAAGTTATAAGCTTTGGCAAAAAAGGTGTTTTTGTTGACTTTCAAAAATGACCTATAATGTCCAAATTTGTAACTTTTTGTGAGAGCATTTTTTAATCTTGGGGTGTGAATATGGATTGTAGGAAATTTCATCCTATTCAAAATGAGATTTGGATGGGTCATTTCTCATAAAGTATGAGAAAGTTATGCTTGGTCAAAGTTGAGTTGACTTTTCCTACAAAACCCTAATTTAGCCACTTTTGAATCTTGATGAATCTTGAGCAATCCTTGATGAATCATGATCAAACCTTGATAAAATGATGAATTATCCTTCAAAATGAGAATGTTGACAAAAAATCTTGAAGTTTGACTGGTGATAGGTCACAGTTGACTTTTGCCATAGCATAGTCGATTTTTGGACCTCTTGAGCAATTGACTGACCAAATTTCCTCTGCAAGGATTGAAATTTGACATGGATTAACTTGAGAACATATTAAGACATTGGGGAGAACTTGAGGCCATTTGTATGCAAGGACCTTGATGCAACACAAAACCCTAATTTGAGGTTGACTGCCTTAGGAGGTGATTTGACTGTCCAACTCTTGAGCTATCTTGAGCAACTTGGGAGTTATTCTTAAAATGTCTTGGGAAATATGGGAGGGAAAATTTTGGGGTACAACAGTTTCCCCTGTTCAATTTTCTTAAACCTGAGGATATAGATTGGCTTTCGAGCCTCTCGTAATCCGAAGGTGGAAGATAATTGAACACTAGAGTGCCCAGAAATTTGCACTCGCATGGTGTAGTATCAGCCTTGTGATGTCGGGATTGGGATTACATATGCCATTTGGAGATTGTTGGTAGGTGGTTTTGTCTTCTTTGACTGGTTGAAAACATTAAGATCTAGGAACTGACTAGTATTCAACGTAGTATACCGTTAAGATTATAGCACTCGTCCACACTTTGACGTAGGGAAACATATTCATCAAGATCTAGGAGTTGTCTGGTCTTCAACGTAGTATACCGTTGAGATTGTAGAACTTGTCCACACTTTGACGGAGGAAAACATCAAGATCTAGGAACTGACTAGTATCCAACGTAGTATACCGTTGAGGTTATAGCGCTCGTCCACACTATGACATAGGGAAACATCTTCATCAAGATCTAGGAACTGTCTGGTCTTCAACGTAGCATACCATTGAGATTGTAGAACTCGTCCACACTTTGACGGAGGAAAACATCAAGATCTAGGAACTGACTAGTGTTCAATGTAGTATACCGTTGAGGTTATAGCACTCGTCCACACTATGACGTAGGGAAACATCTTCATCAAGATCTAGGAACTATTTGGTCTTCAACGTAGTATACCGTTGAAATTACAGAACTCGTCCACACTATGACGGAGGAAAACATCAAGATCTAGGAACTGACTAGTGTTCAACGTAGTATATCGTTGAGGTTATAACACTCGTCCACACCATGACTTAGGGAAACATATGCGTCAAGATCTAGGAACTGTCTGGTATTCAACATAGTATACTGTTGAGATTGTAGAACTCGTCCACACTTTGACGGAGGAAAACATCAATATCTAGGAACTGACTAGTATTCAACGTAGTATACCGTTGAGGTTATAGCGCTCGTCCACACTATGACGTAGGGAAACATCTTCATCAAGATCTAGGAACTGTCTGGTCTTCAACGTAGTATACCATTGAGATTGTAGAACTCGTCCACACTTTAACGGAGGAAAACATCAAGATCTAGGAACTGACTAGTGTTCAACGTAGTATACCGTTGAGATTATCACTCGTCCACACAATGACGTAGGGAAATTGTTGAGATTTGAGAACCTTATCTGAAATTCAACCGAGGATAATTCAATTGAGATTTAAGAACCAATCAGGTCTTCGACGTAGCTGAGAACTTTAACTGTATCTTCCCTGAAAGGTAAAGGTCAGTCATATGCAATGTATGATATATATCAAGCAATGATGTTCTCAACATAAATGAGATTGTATGGTATGATGCGTATATGCATGTATCATGACGTATGAAAATGTGATGTTTTAGCTGGGGAAAATATATCCCGGATAGCTGCTGGAGAGTAGAGTTGAATTCTTCGTTTCCGCTGGGGATGATGAACGAAGATGGTAAACTTGCACTAGAGGATAACTCTGTTGGGGGATAAACTGATGAGGAGATTACTCCGAGGGGAATTACTTTGTGGGGAAGAGATGTTCTGCTGAGAATGTCACTGATAAACTCTACTGGGGATTCCGCTGATAAGCTCCGCTGGGGATTTCAACGATAAACTCCACTGGGGATGGATTACTGTTGCTGGTGATATTAAATATGTTGAGGATTGAATTCCTGCTTGTAAAAGGAAAGAACTTCGTTGGGGATGATCTTTCAGCTGCAATTTGCTGGGGATAACCCCGTTAAACTTTTGTGGGGATAACCCTCTAAGTTCTGTTGGGAATGATCCTTTGAACTCGGCTGGGGAGATTTATTTTGTACTCCGCTGGGGATAAACTTCCAGAGTTTACTGGGGATGATGCCTTAACTCTGTTGGGGAAGTTTTTTCAGACCGTGCTGGGAAATATTGACTCCACTGGGGTATCTTGTGTTCTGCCGGGGAACATTCTTATACTCCGTTGAGGAATATTAAGACTGTCGGGGATACTCTTATACTTGCTGAGGAATATCTTTATACTCCGCTGGGGAATATTAAGACCTTCTGGGGATACCAAGCCTTTTTAGGGCTGCTGGTAGACCAACTTTGCTTGGGGAGAGCATTGCTGATTTGTACATAGCTGCAAGTCTCAGTTGGGAGAGCTACCATTACTGCCTTATTCTGCGGGGAGTGAAAGTATGTTAGCCATATTCTCCAACTAAATATACCTTGGTACCTGGTGGACAGAGCAACTTGTACAGTTCGGACAATTCTTATTTGCCCTTGTTTCTACTATTACCAGTAATTCATCTTTCGTTTCGCATGTAAATATTTATGATCAACAATTAATGTCAAATGCATATATCAAAAATGAACTTTGGACGTTCTTTGCAAAACAAAACAGATAAAGGAAAAACAGTTTGAAATTTGTTTGAAAATGAATTGTATTGATTTTGAAGTTTGGCCTGTAAATAGCTGTTGTTGTACAAGAGGCTGACGTCCTAGTAATAGAATGTCGCCGAACAAATAGAATTTATATAATTTGTAAAAAAGAAAACAAAACAGCTATGTGAATAATCCCACTGGGTTCCAACTCTGCTATTGCCTTTATGTCTTCGAGCATCTCATCACTTTGCTACTGGTTGAAGGTAGATCAGATTGATTAGTGTCGTCCGAGCTTGATAGTTGATACTGAAGTCTGGATGCAAGGCGATCCAATGAGACATAGTGTTACGCTTTGATCCCTAACTTTTTCCTGGACCGCCCTTTCGGGTTTTCAGTCCACCGGGATACCCATTTTTGCCCAAGCCGCATTTTCAGGTTTTTGACTTGCCGGGTGTACAGATTTTTTTCATTTTCATCCCTTATTTTTGCCCGAACCCTTTTGGTTCACCGGGAAGCCCTTATTTTTACCTAGGCCAGTCAACCTAGCGGGTCTTTGATTATGCGTAGTATCTTTTCACTTTGTCTGCATTGACGGGGTGAGGAAGGTCGTCACCATCCATGGTGGTTAGAATCATAGCTCCTCCTGAGAAAATGTTCCTAACCACAAATGGCCCTTCGTAAGTAGGGGTCCATTTGCCCCTGGGATCACCTTGAGGTAGAATGACGCGTTTGATAACCAGGTCCCCAACTTGATACTCTTGTCGTCTGACTTTCTTGTTAAATGCCTTGATCATCCGTTTTTGGTACGTTTGACCATGACAAATAGCAGTAAGTCTCTTTTCGTCAATTAGGTTCAGTTGATCAAGTCGGGTCTGAATCCAGTCATCTTCACTCAAACCTGTGTCCTTCATGATTCGAAGAGAGGGTATCTGAACTTCAATGGGCAAGACTGCCTCCATACCATATACCAAGGAATAGGGTGTTGCCCCTGTTGACGTCCGTGCTGAGGTACGGTACCCATGAAGAGAAAACGGTAACATCTCATGCCAATCTTTGTATCTCACTGTCATCTTCTGCACAATCTTCTAAATGTTCTTATTAGTCGCTTTAACATCCCCATTCATCTTCGGCCGGTAGGGAGAAGAGTTGTGATGCTGTATCTTGAATTGCTCGCAGAGCTCGGTGATCATATTGTTGTTGAGATTGGTACCATTATCCGTAATGATCCTCTCTGGTACACCATATCGACAGATCAGATTATGCCGAATGAACCATGCTACGACGTTCTTGGTTACAGTAGCAAAGGAAGCTGCTTCAACCCATTTCGTAAAGTAATCAATTGCTACCAGGATGAAACGATGCCCGTTAGATGCCGTAGGTCTTATATCGCCGATCATATCAATGCCCCACATTGCAAAAGGCCAAGGTGCCGTCAAGACGTTCAGAGGAACTGGAGGTATGTGCACCTTATCAGTATAGACTTGGCACTTGTGACATATCCGAGAATGTTGATAACAGCCGGCTTCCATTGTGGACCAATAATATCCTGCCCGTAGGATCTTCTTTGCCATAGTGTATCCACTGGAATGAGTTCCGAAAGTACCTTCATGTAGATCTGCCATGATCCTTTCTGCTTCATTCTTATCCACACAACGCAGTAAGGTCGAATCATGGTTACACTTGTACAGGATGCCATTGCTGATGAAGAACTTCGCCGCGGACCTCCTCATAAACTTCTTATCATTAACAGATGCACCCTCGGGGTACTCTTGAGCTTCAAGATACCTTTTCACCTCCTGAAACCAAGGTTTATCTGCCACCTCTTCAGTCTCAATATCGCAGCAATGTGCAGGTTCGTCCAATCTTTCAATGATAATCCGGGGAGCTTCGTTGTCCCAATTGACTTTGAACATAGAAGACATTGTAGCCAACGCGTCCGCCAACTGATTCTCCTCTCTAGGGAAGTGTTCAAAGGTTATCTCCTCGAAATGGGGAAGCAATGTTAACACATAATCCTTGTAAGGAATAAGGTTCAGGTGTTTTGTATCCCACTCGCCTTTGATCTGATTGATCACGAGAGCGGAATCTCCTAAGACACTTAGAAACTTAATCCTTAGGTCAATTGCTGCTCGAAGACCCATAATTCATGCTTCATACTCCGCCATGTTGTTGGTGCAGTTGAAATATAGTCGGGCGGTGAATGGAGTATAAGAGCCTTTAGGAGATATGATCACGGCGCCAATGCCATTACCCAAAGCGTTCGAAGCTCCATCAAAGTACATAGACCATCGGGATCCTTCCTCAGGTCCTTCATCCGGTCCAGGTGTCTCACAATCAGTTATCAACATGATATTCTCATCTGGAAATTCAAAGTTCATATACTGGTAATCATCCACTGCCTGATGCACCAAATGGTCTGCCAACACACTTCCCTTGATAGCCTTTTGGGTCGTATATTGGATGTCATACTCAGTCAAGATCATCTGCCATCTTGCTATTCTTCCGGACAAGGCAGGCTTTTCGAAGATATACTTGATTGGATCCATCTTTGATATCAACAGAGTAGTGTGAGTCAACATATACTGTCTCAGCCGGCGAGCAGCCCATACCAAAGTGCAACAAGTTTTCTCGAGCAGTGAGTATCGGGTATCACAGTCGGTAAACTTTTTGCTAAGGTAATAAATAGCATGCTCTTTTTGGCCAGACTCGTCATGCTTCCCCAGCACTCACCCCATTGAGTTATCGAGTATTGTCAAGTATAAGATCAGAGGTCTCCCTTCAACTGGTGGCATTAGAATAGGTGGCTCTTAGAGATACTCTTTTACCCATTCGAAAGCGGCCTGACATTCATCATTCCAATGTACCACTTGATCTTTCTTCAGTAACTTGAAGATTGGCTCACAAGTAGCACTCAGGTGCGAGATGAATCGGGCAATGTAATTCAGACGTCCCAGGAAGCCTCTGACTTCTTTCTCTGTTTTGGGAGCTGGCATCTCCTGTATAACTTTCACTTTTGCAGGGTCAACTTGAATACCTTTGTCGCTCACGATGAAACCTAGCAGTTTACCATACCTCACCCTGAAGGTGCACTTGTTCGGGTTTAACCTCAGCTTGTACAACTTCAACCTGTCAAACAGTTTCTGCAGATGGTCAAGGTGTTCTTCCTCAGTCTGGGACCTCGCAATCATATCGTCGACGTATACTTCAATCTTATGAGGGATCATGTCATGAAACAAAGCAACCATGGCACGCTGATACGTTGCCCCAGTATTCTTTAACCCAAAAGGCTTGACCTTATAGCAAAAGGTACCCCACTGAGTAACAAAAGTTGTCTTCTCCATGTCTTCGGGAGCCATTTTGATCTGATTATAACCAGAGAAACCATCCATAAAGGAGAATAACTTGTGTTGAGCAGTGTTATCAACCAAGACATCAATATGAGGTAGAGGGAAGTCATCCTTGGGGCTTGCCCTGTTCAGATCCCTGTAATCAACACACATTCGGACCTTACCATCCTTCTTAGGCACGGGAACCACATTGGCCACCCACTGAGGGTAAGAAGTAACTGCTAGAAAACCGGCGTCGAACTGTTTTATAACTTCAGCCTTGATTTTCTCAGACGTCTCTGGGCGCATTCGGAGGACCTTCTGCTTTACTGGAGGACAATCTTCCTTGGTAGGCAGGCGATGAACCACAATATCAGTATCCAAACCGGGTATATCTTCATAAGACTAGGCAAATATCTCAACGTAGTCACGCATCATCTGAATCAACCATTGTTTCACACTACGCTCCAGATTTGCACCGATCTTAACTTCTTTCTTATCTGTCTCAGTACCCAGATTCACTGATTCTACCGGCTCTTCATGTGGCTGAATAACCCTCTCTTCCTGGAGTAACAGTCTTGCAAGTTCACCAGGCACTTCGCAATCATCTTCACCTTCATCTTCGGCTAAGTTGATCGGATTTTCGAATTCATAACTGTCAGTAGCAGAGTCGTTACCAGTGAGATCCAGAGTGGATGTGGACCTGTATACGTGAGTGTGTGTAAATAGCTGTTTTGCAATATATAATAAAGAAAAACAAAGAGCTCAAAATTTGAAATGCAAGAACGTCCAATGCTTTTATTAATGATATATGAAAATGACACACAAAAGCCCTCACAAATGAAGCCACGATGCCCCGGGTAAGACACCGGGCCGTAAAGTTTCAAAACATTATCTGTTACAAATTCAAAATAAAAAGTTTCATTACTGGGTGATAACAGAAACGGGAATAGAATCCTTCGCTGTCCAGTTGCTTAATCCACCATTGGAAGTCGGGTAGATCCAACTGTCGATATCAAACTCTTCATCATCATCATCCCTGATAGAATTTACCCCTGCCTCTTGTTTAGGCTTCTCTGGTGCTCCGAACTCGATCTCTTTCGCATCAATCAAGTCTTGTACCCTGTTCTTTAAAACCCAACAATCATCCGTATTATGCCCCGGGCTATCAGAGTGATAAGCACAGTGGGTGTTAGGGTTATACTTTGGTGATGTCGTATTTGGATTCTTCGGGGCTTCCTTTAGAATCACCAGATTGGTCTTCAGCAATTGTGGCAAAATCTGAGATAAGGTCATGCTGAGACGGGTGAATTGCCTTCGAGGTCTCTCGTCCTTCTGCTGATTGTTGTGCTGAGGAGCACCAACAGGTTTTGAAATAACAACCGCATTGACAGCTTGGCGGTGTTTAGGTCTATTCTGTCTTCTTGCACTATAGACAACACTTGATTCTTTTTTAAACGACTTCTTCTCGGTTCTTGATGAGGCACCCTTCTGTATCTTCCCAGCCTTAATACCAGCCTTGATCCTCTCACCAGTCAAAATAAGCTCTGTAAACCCAGTCGAAGAGCTTCAAATCAAGTGGTTGAAAAATGGACCAGACAGGGTCCCCAGAAACATGTCAACAAGCTCCCGATCAGCCAAGGGTGGTTGTACTCTACCGGCGAGATCCCTCCACTTCTGAGCATAATCTTTTAATCCTTCACCCATTCTCATTGACATACCCTGGAGTTGGGTACGCGTAGGAGCGAGGTCAGAGTTATACTGGTACTGCCTATAGAATGAAGTAGCCAAGTCTTCCCAACTGCAAATATTGGCTCCGTCCAACTGGTAGAACCACTCAAGCTGAGTCCCTGAGAGACTGTCTTGAAAGAAATGAATCCATAGGTTTTTATCAGTTGTGTACGGTTGAATCTTCCTCACATATGATTGGAGGTGCAGCTTCAGACAAGAAACTCCGTCATACTTAGCAAAGGCCGGTGCCTTTAATTTGTGGGGAATCACTACCCCAGATGATAGACCTAGATCACCAAATTCCAGACCAGTCACCTTCTGAACTTCCATAGCATTCAACCGGTCTTCCAGTTGCTTGTATCTATCCTCGGCAGGAGGATACTGTTCTTCATCGTAGTCCGTCTTGTTGTCGGAGACCACAAGGCTAGCAGCCCTCCTTTCTTTTTGACTATCTTTCCCTCCAGATGAGGTGGTCAAATCAACTTCATCTCGGAGCCTGTTTCCAAACCTGGGACCAGTGTTGAATCGGATGGTCCTCTTCTTCTTCTTCTTCTCTTTCAGAATCAGGGTCTTCAGGTCTTGCCGACCCTTAGCCAGATTCATGAACAACTCTTGAAATTGGGCATTCTGGGCCTGGAGGGCTTTGATGGCTTGCTCAGTTGAAGGTTCAGCAGACATGATGAGTGTTGAAATAAATAGCGAAGAAGATAAGAGACCTGTAACAGGTACCTGTTTATGAAGTGCATGAGATGAAATGCGTATGATTATGATTTCAAAGACAATCGGGAGATTCAAATTTGTAAAAAAGAAAGGAAACACACTTTATTAGATAAAACTTTGGAATTCAAATTGTTCAACTGATGCCCTCAAGGCGTTACAAGAATGGAAATACTGAAAAGTAAATAAAAACTGGAAAGGAAATCATCAAAGGTCAATCAACGCCCCCAGTGTCTCTTCTTATCAGTGCGGACATAGTCGTTGAGAATACGCTCGTTCTCCAACTGTCTGGTCAACCTCTGGATCTTCTGCTCTTGCTCGTTGAACTTCTCTCGGTAAGAATCCCGTTCTTCCCTCAGTTGCATCCAAGACCTTTTCAGTGCCCCAATGTCAGTGGGCATGTAAGGATGGAGAATAGTTGGAAGAACCCCATCTTCATTAGCAACTTTAAGAGTGACAGGCCGGACGGCTTCATATGGCATACCCAGCTTCTGGGCACGGATACGGACCCACCTGAGATATGGCTCCATTGGTAGAGAAGTCTTTAGGCCCAGCTCATGTGGATCAGACTGGTGAACTCTATCCCAAGCCCTTATGAATCTGCGACGTTGCTCGTCGCTATCCCTTGAAAATCAAAGATGATACTAGGCATTAGCATCTCATGAGGTCCTTCTCTTCTGGCACGCCCGAACTGACGTAGAGCTAAGCATGGGTTGAAAGAAATGCCTCCATGGGTTCCTAGAAGTGGAACATTAGGGTACTCCCCACATCAATCAATAATAGTCACCTCGTCCATACCCTTGAGAGTCCAGATAATGTCATTATGAGAAAGAGACATCACCCTATAAGCCCAGCCCATGCCTTCTTTATTCTTCAACACAAATTTGGAAAGGTGCGAAATAAACCACCTTGCCAATAAAGGAGCACAGCACATCAAGGTTCCCCGCTTTCGGGCAGTACGAGCATAGAGCTGATGAAGGATGTCACCCAAGAGAGTGGGCACAGGATTACGAGAGATGAAGATCTTTATCGCATTCAAATCAACGAAGGAGTCAGAGTTCGAAAACAATACCAAGCCATATATGAAAAGGGCCAGAATGTCCTCGAATGCCTTGAAATCTAGGCTATCCCAGAAATAGTTAGTCTTACCAACCAAGAACATAGTCAGAAATCCCTTTGCTCCACTTCTAGTCTCCCAATTAGCCATTACTTCCTCTTTGGTCAAATGAAGGGCTGCAGCAATCTCTTCGGGCCTAAGCATCTTTTCCCAACCAGTAAATGGGGTATGTTCCAGAACAACAATACCGAGCAACTCAGAGAATTCTTCTAAGGTTGGAACCAGCTGGTAGTCCTGGAAAGTAAAGCAATGGTACAAAGGATCATAGAATTGGACCAAGACTTTCATCATATGTTCATCCATCTGGTAGATGACCAAACTAAGATGATTCCCATGCCTTCTGATGAAGGAAGTAGTATCTGGCATCCTTACAACCAAATCTTTAAGCATAGTGGGAACCTGGACAAAGTTAATCCGGATGGTATTCCTACACATGAGCATCATGATGACCTACAAAACATTACAAAGATGAATCCATATTGTCTTTGAAATAGGTTAGTCTTATGCAAGATGTATGCCATGTTATGATGTCATGATGTCATGATAGTAAGCACACCACAAGTATCCACAAAAAGCAAACATGGTAAAGGCACACAAGTCACACTGAGAGCCCTTAGATTTCAGGCTGGCAAGAAGCTTAGGTACTACCCTTTTTCAGTTCAGTTGGTTTAAACCTGTCCTAAAAATAGTAATCGGGTTCTAGAGGATCTCAATATCACTGACTACCCTCAATCGGTCATAATTCCAGTTTAGAAACCTTTTCTTGCGGCCAGAATCATCGCGAGAGTTTAGTCTCAATGAGTGTAGCATACTGCTACTGTTCTATGGCCAAGTTGGTCAATTTAAGGTTCTAAGGTCAGTTGGTGCTTAATGACCCCTTAGAAGACCCATATTCTCCTCGTTCTAACACAAGGGATATCGGTACAGACTAAAGTGCCACGCCAACGTAGCTACTGCTTCAACCGTTTCGGTCTACGCCAGATAGTTCCCTCACAGTTTATTGCTACTTACCTAAAGGGTATCCCCAGATCCGGGTTAGGATCTATAGAACTCCGATATAAACCCACAAATGTAAATCATACAAAGCATACAATTGAAAACATAATGATCTAATCCTAAGGTACACCTCACTTATAATATCCCCAGCAGAGTCGCCAGTTCTGTGATCGGTGGGAATGAGAACTGACTGTTTCAGAATGCTGGTTTGCGTTTTGCGTTTGTTATTCGCAAAATGTCGCGGTAAGCAAGAGTCGCCACCGTCTTTTATTTTATCCAACAAGGAAAGGAAAAAAGCACAGAAAAATTCCTTTTTCGAGATGTTTCTCGGGTTCGGGAGGTAGATTATAGAAAGGGAAGGTGTTAGCACCCTTTCTATCTGTGGTTATCCACGGGCTCTTAGGTACTTGCTCAAAGTGTTTTCAAAATTGCTTTTCTTTGTGTTTGTGGGTTTGAAAAGAGTTTTTTGTTTGAAAGGAGTGTAAGTGCGAAAAGTTTTGTTTTGTTTTCAAAGGAGAAAGTACTTAAGAACCATCTACCTACTCGAAAAGGGAATTAAATTGTGCTAATGTCCTTTAGACAATGCTATCCCACTATTGAGGAGTAGGTAGCATCGTCGTTGGAGTTTAAGGGTCAATTCGATTAAGGGACGTACGGTCACTAAAGCAATATTAGGACGCCTTAACGGTAACCCTTATGTCTTAGATCATTTTTCCGACGCAACCGTTTCGAGGCAACTTATGATCTTTGGACAAGAGGGCGACCTCTAAAACTTCCTATACTCAATGACCACATTCGAAGGCAACCAAGTGAGGTGTACCCTAAGAGTGCGCATGTGCGAGTGTGTTATTTCGGTTAATTTTATATTTGTACATATCATGGGTTATCTATGTTGATTTTAAGTTCATACATTGGATCTTGTCATGTATTCCCTATTATCAAACATCTAACAGTTAATAGCTGCGGAATTTAAATTGTGGAAATTAAATCTAAACTATTACAAGGCGTCAGGTATTTACATCGCCAAAAACAAACCCTTTAATTTAAATTGCGGAAAGTAAAAGAAAGCGATAAATAATTAAAGTCCTAATTAAAAGCTACTACATACCGGAAGCAATTACAATATTGGATAAAACGATACGCGTGCGAGAAATTAAATCGGGCAAGTTTTTAGGGTTTTGACCCTTTTTGAAAGAAAGCATGTTTTTTATTATTTTTTGAATTAAATGGAAATTAAATTAGGTCAAAATTAATTAATTAATTAATTAAAATATTTTTGGGTTTTTGAATATTTAAGGAAATAAAATAAAAATGATTAAAAGTTAGTAAAGCCTAGTTATTCTAAATTGATTTTAATTATTTGCAAAAATGTTAAAAGTTAACCTAATTAACAGTAAATTAATTAATTTAATTTATTTTGCAAAAATAAAAGTGATGAATTAATTTAATAAAATAAAACATATTTTTGTGATTTTGATTTTTTATAAGGAAAATAAATTAATTGGTTAGTGATTAATAATTATTAGTTAAAACAATAAAACAAATAAATAAATATAATAAGTAAAAGAAAATAAACCAAAGGGGGGTGTTGGGCCCAAGAGGAGTTGAAACTGGCATTTTTTAGGCCAATTACAAGCAAGCCTGCTTTGACTTTTACCATTCCACGCGTATACATTGACTGGAGAGTATGGTGGACTTGTAATCTTGGCCATTGGATTTGGCCTGAAGGCCATCTGGCAGATGATCAGGTGATGATGCATGGTGTACTACGCCTGGTGTGCTGCATGGATTAAATTGAAACAAAATAATACAAAGGCGTTGGGGGACCTGGGATTCGAGCCCAGGTCCCATTGGACTTTGACACGCTTCCCTTACCACTACATCACTTTGTTTTTATTGTTAATGGAATGAACATTAAGTATTATATGGTAAAACAAGTAAATATGCCTGGAATAAAAAATGCGCACAAACAATTTGAATCAACAAATAGGACGTGGCCACGTAATCATCTTCTTCGCTGGCCCCTGTATATTTTCCTGCGGATTCTTATCCGCAGCAAAATCCGTGGCTTCGTCCTATAATGAATTCTAGGCCACAAAAATGTAAACCAAAACCATCATCATGCTCGCCTCTTCCTCCTGAGTTCATCCATGTCCATGGTTTGTTCCAATTTTTCCTGGAATTAAAATGCCTAAAAAACAAGAAACCCAAACCCTAGTTTCGGGTAGGGCTTTACAGATTACAAAAACAAAATTCAATATTGCAGATAGCTTGAAAATTATGCAAGGATCAAGAATATGCCAAATTTTTGTCAAAAAGATGCAAGAATGAGAGGTTATGTTTTCGTGTACAGGGCCATGTTCTTGGATACTTACAGCGCGATTGGAGATGTTTAAAGGCTTGATTTTGATCCCTATAGCTTCAGTGGACGTCAGGCAAGAAAGCTACGTTGAGATTTTGCCTTGAATTAGCCTCTAACCAAGATTTCAGTTTTCAACTTTTTCAACCTTTTTCAAGTTTTGGTTTTGTGATTTGGGCAGCTTTCAGGTTGTGTTCTTGATGTCTTTGCCTTGTATGAGTAATAAGGAATGAATTAGGTTAAAAGTTGGGCCTTGAATCCATGTGAATTGATGAATTAAGATATGATTTGATTCCTCCATTAAAGGCTTCCAATTTCTTTCCAAATCCAAGATTTTGTGCATGATATGGTTGGCACGAATTTGATTTTGTTCATGATGTCAATTAAGACCTGTAATGATCAAAAATATATCAAGTTATTAAGATTTGGATTTTATTTGGATTTAAATTGATTAAAAATGAATTAAATCAATAAAAATAAAATAAAATATAAAAATTAATAATTGGCTATGGAATTGAAGATAGGACACGTGTGTGGTGTGAAAAAATTAAATCAAGTGGAAAAAAGTGGGCCCATTTGACAAAATTTGAAGTTCTGGGGATAGTTGACTTTTGGCAATTTTGGAAAAATGCCCAACTTCAACAATGCATAACTTCTTCAATTTTGAACTTTTGGAAGTGTTCTTGGACTTTTTAGAAACCTTGAGATATCCTCTAACCTACCCTTTTGGTCGCATCGCATTTTGATATTCCATGCTCAAGTTATAAGCTTTGGCAAAAAAGGTGTTTTTGTTGACTTTCAAAAATGACCTATAATGTCCAAATTTGTAACTTTTTGTGAGAGCATTTCTTGATCTTGGGGTGTGAAGATGGATTGTAGTAAATTTCATCCTATTCAAAATGAGCTTTGTATGGGTCATTTATCATAAAGTATGAGAAAGTTATGCTTGGTCAAAGTTGAGTTGACTTTTCCTATAAAATCCTAATTTAGCAACTTTTGAATCTTGATGAATCTTGAGCAATCCTTGATGAATCATGATCAACCCTTGATAAAATGATGAATTGTCCTTAAAAATGAGAATGTTGACAAAAAATCTTGAAGTTTGACTGGTTATAGGTCACAGTTGACTTTTGCCCTAGCACAATCGATTTTTAGACCTCTTGAGCAATTGACTGACCAAACTTCCTCTGCAAGGCTTGAAATTTGACATGGATGAACTTGAGAACATATTAGGACATTGGGGATAACTTGAGGCCATTTGGATTCAAGGACCTTGATGCAACACAAAACCCTAATTTGAGGTTGATTGCCTTATGAGGTGATTTGACTGTCCAACTCTTGAGCTATCTTGAGCAACTTGGGAGTTATTCTTGAAATGTCTTGGGAAATATGGGAGGGAAAATTTTGGGGTACAACAATTAGGGATTATATTCATAAAGGAATTCTTACTTTAAGATTTATTGACACATACCATCAATGGGCTGATGTGTTTACAAAACCCCTTTCTGAAGATAAATTCAAATTTCATTCTGAAACATCTCAGCATGAAACTGTGTCCAGAATAAAATGTTTTATTTTCATATTCTAACCCTCATAATTTTATTGTTTTCTATGAACATCTGATCAACTTGTCTTTAGAAGTTAGGAGTACAGTTGCATCAGAATCTATCTATGAAGATCTGAACTTTTCATTTCAAGGATAGAGGTGTGCAGTTCACACCATCAAACATCTGTCATCCTCTCACAAGCTACCTTCTGAGGCTGAACACGCATTCAAATTCTGAAGGGTCCAAGGCTCTGATTGGATGCATTGAGACATTTGTCATTGGTATATGTTTAATATCTCTCTAAATCCCCCAATTTCAGGTTTCATTAATTCAATATAATCATTACTTATTTTCTCTTTCTTACTGATTACGTTTTCTAAAGAAATTATATAAAATCAATTTACTATTTCATTCATTCACGTTTTACCATCTTCAATATTCTCTCTTGTTCTAATTTTTTTTCAAAAACCCCTTCTAACAATTTTCTTCAAAGAATCCGTGTGAACAATGGCATCCTCATCAAGTCTCAAGAATCTCAACAGTTCTCCTGGTTCTTCATCTACTGAAAAATATGAGGAGCCCATTAGAACACTACTCACTCTGGTCGACAACCTTGAAGTTATCTGTGAATTGATCGTCGATTTTGAAAGCTTACAAGAAAATTGGTTTAATCTGTATGAAGATGTAACTGCACAGGGATGGAACAAATACTTTGATCGTTTGTTAGGTCCAACTTTTCCCATTCTTGTTAAAGATTTTTGGATTCATGCTACTTCATCCAGCCACCAGGTCACATCATATGTTATGGGGAAGAAGATAGTGATTACAGAAGATTTGATTCGGAAACTCATCGGATACAATGGAGGGGGAGTCAGATGCATTGATATGGCTGATAAGTGTTCTGACCTAAAATCCATTGCTAGGGTCATCTTCACTTCTGGACAGCCATCCAGCAAGATCAGAGACTTGAAAGATCATTACAGAATCTGGGCTAGAATAATTCAGGGATGTATCAATCACAGGAAGCCTACAAGCTCTCCTGATTACATCAATATTGATCAACAGTTTCTGATATACTTCATTGCAAAGAAGACCAAAATAAAACTTCCACATTTGCTCTTCAACCATCTCAGAACAAGTGAAAGAGACAAGAGAAGAAGAAAGAACTAAGAGGGACTGGATTCCTCTAGGAAGATTGATTTCAGATATTCTAACGGAAAACAGGCTGATAGAACATCTGACAGAGGCTCAAGAAAGCAGTACTCTTGAAGCAACTGCTAGGAAACCTTTGAATGCCAAGAATCTGAAGAAAATGAAGATTATTGAAAACATTAAGAAGGAACCAAAAATTGCTTCTCATGAGGTCATCACTTCTAGGAGAATATCTCTGAAGCATTTTCCACAATTCTCTGAGATAGATGCCTCTCCATAGATTATAGTCAGATACCTTGAAGCTTGCAAGGCTGATGGGACTATACCAGAAATCAACATCCAAGATCTGCACAAGCCAGCTCCAAAGGTTGTGCTAAAGAAATCTAGAAAGAGGAAGGCAGCAGGAGAAGGATCCTCTCAGAGGACACCCAAAGCTGTGAAAAAGAAAGGTAACACATCTTTTCTTTCTGTTGTAGAATCAATATTTATTCCAACATCTGAAACCATTCCCCCTCAACCAACAGAAAATCCTTCACCCCAAAAATTTGAGGATTTTTACATAGAGTTTGACCCATCTGTAACTCTTGGAAATTTCTTAAATGAACCTCACTCCCCCAATCCAAATCCAGAACAACATAAACCAGAACTTGCAAGAGTTCTCTATGATATTGAACTGTTTGATCAAGACTTTTCCTCACCACTCCCAGAAAATCCAAATACTCAACCTCAACAATCAGAAACTCCACAACCACATTCTCCTCAACCAGAACATCAAAACCTCAATTCATCTCAAGCAGTAAATGAAAACCCTCTCACTCCTCAATCTGAAAATCCATCTTCTGAAATACCTGAACCAGAAATTCAACACGCCGCAGACTAATCAGAAGACTCCCTTACAGACTCTGATACCACTACACCAATTCCTGGAATAAAAGAACCCCTTATGGTTCCTTTACCTCTCTCCATTCGTAATATTCTAGAAATACCTTCACCATATGAATCCACACCACCAAACACCCCTCACTCACCAATCCTGATTTCTGATTTTTCCACTCCCCCACCTATCAACCGTCCAGCTGACCACCTCAGAACTGTCATTAATCTAGAAGCGTTGGACCATCTATCTTCCACCTCACACAAAATTGCCATCCCCAAACCTAAACCAACCTTAACCAAATCAGATGTTGGTAAAAATCTATTGATTTTTGAAACAGAAATACAGGAATGGGTTATTTCTTTGAAGCAAACAAGTCAAGAGAATTCTAATCCTACTGCTTCTGATTCTCTGTGGGAAAGATTCAGAAAATGGTTCAACTCTGAAACCCAGAAGCTGAAAGAATTGAGCTATGAAAGGGCTCAGCAGAACTTCAGTGATCAGCTGAAAGCCGTCAAATATCTAGTTCTAAGCCACTCAGACAAGAAAGAAATTCTCCTGCTAGAAAATGCTCCCTGGAAAGATCACCAACCTTTAGAAGTCACTGAACCAGATTCTGATAGTCATAATCTGACTACTCCTCTAGAAAAGGTAATTGCAACATAAGAACTTGTTCAGTCAGAAGAGGCTGCAGAGTGTTTTAAACGACATGCAACCACTGAAGATACACCAGCTTCGTCTCTAGTCATGCAAACTCTAGAAGAGTTGAAGAAGGAGAATGCCTTAATCCATGCGAGGCTGAATAAGCAAGAAGACACAAACAAATAGATCAGGGATATATCGGATAAACAAGAAGATACAACAAAAGAAATCAAAGATATTCTGGGAAAGTAGGAAGAATCAAGCACTCAGATTAAGAGCTTGTTGGAAGTGTTGTTCACATGACTTCCCCCTCCTTATTAGATTTTCTTTAAACTGTTTATCTGTATTTCTCATCTTATCCTCTTTGTTTCTGAAAAATGTCATTGGATTCTGTTTTTCAATATAAATCATCTTTTTTACTCTGATTATATTGCTTTTTGATACCTGACAAAAATGGGGAGAACGTAAGATATTTTCAATAACAGTATACCGGGACAAGTTTCAAACATTCGGAATATTTTAACCTCTATGTTTTTTGAAAAGCTTGAACATGAACATACTCTGATAAGGACAGAAGGAGATGCATCAAAAGCTCTGAAGAGAAGGAACTTCAGGGAAGTAACTCATCTCTATCTGAGTAATCAACTCAGGGGGAGACTCTCTTAAGCTTTTTGTTCTATATCTTTTATTGAAAATCCTAGTTTTTGTCATCATCAAAAAGGGGAGATTGTTAGAACATAGTTTGACTCTACAACCCTTAATTAGAGTTTTGATGATAACAAACACAAAGAACAAATATGCACTCTAAATTTGTGTTATTTTGTATGCAAAAGTTCTGACCAAAACAACATCAGAAGTTAAGCTACAGAAGCTTTCAAGCTGAGGAAATCATAATGTTCTGAAGAATGATGATCAGAATCTGTGCTAAAGTAAAGGATACTCTGATTCTGAACAGAAGTCTATTATACCATCAGATCCTCACATCGCTGAGTCATCAATGTTCTGAAGTAAAAGCAGCATGCAAGATTCTAGCTCTGAAGAGTTACTTTTCAATTAAGACATTATCATATGCAACGACTTCAGTCAGACAAGAATCTTCTCAATATGGAAATAGCATTGAGTGTCCATTATCACGCTTTATGTTGGACAAGATTTCCACGCCTATATAAACAAGATTAAAGGACAAATCGTTCAGAATTTTTTGATACTACTGTTCATACATCTAAAATGCTGCAATCTTTCATATTCACTTATACGCTCAAATTGTGTAATATATCACAGTAGCGATACAGTTTTTGTAACGAAAAACAACAGTACACAGTATATCATTCTCGTTTGATTAAGCTAGTTTTCCTTGAGATAAACCCGGTTGTGGTTGTACTCAAGAAGACTTTGGCAGTTGTCAAAGTAGTACTGTAATCAGATTTGATTAGTGAATTAAGTCCTCGTTGGAGAGAGGCGAAATCACCTTGGTGGGTGGACTGGAGTAGTTTGAGATCAAAAGAACCAGGATAAAAATATCGTGTTTACTGCTTTTGTTTTTAAGTTTCAATTCAACCCCCCCCCCCTTCTTGTTTTTTTCACTTCTTCACTTTCAAGGCTTGAGCATTCGTGTCTTTGTGTCAAATGGTTTGTGTATGTATAAGCAAAAGTGTTTGAGAGCATTGGCAAGTCAGAAGTACAAGTTCTTAGCTTTTGGTTAGGTTACTTGATTTTGAAGAAAAGGGGGAAACAAGGTTCAAGAAGAGGTACAAGCATGGGATGGGTGATTGTAAGTGTTTGCAACATTTCTCATGAGTTACAGAACCTGTTTGATCAGAAGAGAACAAGTGCAAGGCTCAAGAACAAGTTTTGTACAAAAAGTCACTTTATCAAAATGGCAATGTGACATTTCTTCCAAAAATGGATAAAAAGCATGTTCATGCACTAAATGCTTGAAGTGAGGCCTCTAACAGCTGTGTAAACCATTAATTATGGACTGCCTAACAATTTTGAGGCCTGCAAAGTAGTGTTTATGCAGCATGATTTGAATTTGAATTTTGTTCATCACTAAAATGACTTGTAATAAAAGTGATAAAACCCTAACTTCATCTCTTCGATTCTCCCTACTCAAGAATGATCTCAAGGAGTTCTTGGACATTTTGGAAAGCTTGCAATGTGCTCTATAACCCATCTTTGAATTTATTTTGAAGATTACCCTTGGAACTATATGAAAAAGTGTCATGAAGTTGGGTCAAAATCCTGGCCAAATTAGGGCAAAATTTCACTAAGTGTTTAGTTTCATGACCACATATTCATAATTGTAACTTGAGATCCAAGCATTTTTGGAAGGAGTTGTTTAAAGAAAAGTTGTAGATTTCATGGAGATCTATGACTTTTATGTTGGAAGTTTCTCTTGAATCATCTTGTATCATGGTGAAACTTTTGCTCAAAGTTATGAAAAAAAAATGAAATTTCCAAAACTTAGAAAAATTTCTAAGTTTAGAAATTTTGACTTTTCAAAATGAAATCTTGAATTTTTTATTTCTTGATGAATAAGTTTCATATTTTGACATGTTTTGATGAAATATGACCTTTGGCACTTGAGTTTGACCAAAAAGTCAAAGTTTGACTTTTCAGTATACAGTTGACTTTTGATTAGTTGACTGAAAAATTCATCTGTCAATCCAATGGTCTTGCAATGTTTTGAACCTTGTAATTAGGTCAAAATGATGCAATTGGACTCTTGAGATCATGTCTTAAACCAAATGACTATTTGCTAGGTCAAAAATCAGAAATTTCCCTTTCCAAGTCAAAACCCTACTTTTGACCATTTTGCCCTTTTGGAGATTTGATCAAATTTCTTGAGGAGTTGTGGTCCAAACTTGATCAAGTGATACATATGAATTTAAAATGTTGATGTGGATCCAAAATTCTGAAGTACTGTAAATTGGACATGGTTGACTTTTCCCCAATACAGCTGATTTTTAAGGTAACTACTCAATTGACTGAGCAAAAATGTGATTCAAGGCTTGAAACTTGTCATGAGTGATCTTGGGGGTCCATAATGATCCATGAAAACCATATGTGGAATTTGAAGTCCAAATATCCTTGTGGAATCTCAAACCCTAATTTTGGTAATCAATGCTTAAGGAGGTGTCTTTAGGTGATCAAACCCTAGTGCAGTCTTCAGCCCAAAGATATCTTCTGAGCAAATTCTTGATATGTGAGAGGGAAAATTTTGGAGTACAATAGCTTCCCCTGTTCAATCTTCTTATGCCTGAAGAGTTATATTGGCTAGTTTTTGCCATTCGTGACTCGAAGGTGGAAGATGATTGGACACTAGAGTGCCCAGAAATTTGCACTCGATGATGCGGTGGTAGTGGGAATGGGCTTAAATATGCCATTTGGAGGGATGATAGAGAGTTGTTGGAGATGGGTTTGTAGATTCCATCCAAAAGTGATTGCTAAATTGTGTTTGTAATCTGAAACCGGATGAGTATCAGAATGGCGTTCGTGTCTGGAGCGTATCTGAACTGTATCTGGAAGAGACTCTGAATGAGTATTAGAATGGTGTCCATGTCTGAAGCGTATCTATAATGTATCTGGAAGAGACTCTGAATGAGTATTAAAATAGCATCTGTGTCTAGAGCGTATCTATACTGTATCTGGAAGTTGAAATGAGTTTCAGGACGACATCCGTGTCTGGAGCGCATCTGAACCGTATCTGAACATTGAATCTGAATGAGTATTAGAATGGCATACATGTCTAGAGCGTATCTATATTGTATCTAAAGAATGAATCTGAATGAGTATCAGAATGGCATCCGTGTCTGGAGCGTATTTATATTGTATCTGAAGATTGCCTTTGAACTTTGTTAATGGTAGCTATTGATTAACCTTATACTGAAAGGGTAAAATGTTAGCTAAAATGCAAAGTCATGTTGTATGAAATGCATGGTATGATACATTCGTGCTATCAATGTTTATGATATATGGATGCGATGTATGTGTATGTGAGCTAATCTGCTGCACTGCTGTTGGATTGGGAAAATAAATCTATGACTGCTGTTGAGGATATGTAAGTCTTCATGTTTGTGAAGTTGAAGTATTTACACTTAGAGAAACAAACTCTTGTTGTAAGGGAAATGTTGTGTATTGTTTGTAAAATCCTGTTTGGGAAATCTTGAGAATTCAGACGACTTCTTCTGGGGATTGATAACTGGAAGCTTTGTTCTGCTGGGGACTAAACTGCACACTGCGGGGGATTTATGGAAATAGCATAGAGAGATTTCTCCACCTCTTAAAGCCATCATTGATTGTCTTTCTATTTTGTTTATTCGTAAACAGTAATTATATTCAAATGCACATGTTCAAAAATAAATCATTGGACGCTTTTGTAAACAAAAACAAGAGTAAAGAAAAACAAATAGTTTTGCACTTTCAAAGATATATCTTTGTATTGAATTTGAGTAAGTATTTTTGTACAATGAGACAAACATTCTATTAAGAGAATGTCGTCGTAAAAAATGAAAATTTTGATACAAAGAAAAGATAGCTATGTGCAATAATCCTATGGGGTTCCCATTCTGCTATAGCCTTTGTATCTCTGAGCATCTTTGATCGGAAAAATAGCAAGTGTACTAGTTTCACCGATGTAGTTATAAAGGGTTTTACCCCAAGTATCGATCACGAGGATTGCGTAGGAAAATACAAGTTATTACACGAAGTCAATTAAACAAAAGAGCATAAGGGTGTTGTTTCAAATGATTAAAGAAATAGATTAAAATACTAGGAATTAACTGAAATTAAAACTGAGCTTTTGATAATATGAAGATAATGCTAAGGTGGGGTGTGTGATTCATTCTCTAATTCCTCTGGATCAAGATCTCTTTAACAAGTTTATAGAATTCAATTATTTATTCTCAAGGATGCTTTTCCTAAGTCCTTAGTGAAAAGCTTTTGATTTAAAATCCGATTACCTAAGTCCTTAGAGAAATAGAAGAAAACCAAATCATTCAATTATCAAGAATTTCCAAATAACCTTACTATATCCCTAATCCTAGGTGATAATTATAAGGTTCAATTGTATACAAACCTTAACAATCATAGTCCTACGAACTGTTAACCACATAACAATCCTTATTGATCAGATAAAGAAAACATTGAAAACATTATACAATCGAATTGAATACTACAAACATTAAATCAACGAAATACCTAATCCAGAGTTATTACAGATCGAATCAGGGACACCCCCCTAGCATTGGGGGGTTTAGCCTATCATAATATTCAAGAAACACAAGTGTAAAAGTTTAGACATTACAAATAATTGGGAGAACTCGGATCTTCAATGGTGTCCACCGTTGAATCTCTTCGTCTTCCAAAACCTCGTTTCCGTCTTCTTTTCTACTCTGCAATTCTATCTTATGATCTCCAAAAGTCAAAAGTCTTTTCCTTCTTGTTCTAAAGTTGTTTTTATATCCTCCTTGGTTCAGGTTGAAATCCTATGCCAAAAATACCCTTAATGATTCCCTTTGAGTGAGAAAACCTGGAAACAAATATTCAGCACGCGCTCATCAACACGGGCCGTGTTGCTGCACACGGGCGCCCGTGTTGATCTTTTGTCTTGGCATAAATAAACCATTTCTAGGCACTTTCTCACACGGGCCGTGTCTGTGTACACGGGTGCCCGTGTGAATTCTCTGTTTCAGGTTCAAACTTGCTTTTCCAGCCACATTTCAACACGGGCCGTGTTGCTCCACACGGGTGCCCGTGTTGACCTCTGAACTCAGCTTTTCCCGGCTTCTTTTATCCACTCGTGCGCGCCACAAGTTCCTATCTTTCCATTGCATCACCTGGACAACAACACTACCAACCAGAGCATAAAAAAAACACTTTTTGTAACACTCATAAAGTAAAAATATGCGACAACTTCACACAAACGAAAATAAGAAAACTTACTTTAAAATACATGCAAATGCCACTTAGTGTTACCAAGACTATGAGTTCTTGTCGGAAAAAGGTGCGAAACTTACTAGAAATGGTGATCGATCACAACCCCACACTTATCTCATTGCTTGTCCTCAAGTGATGTATCGAGACGAAACAAAGGTCACCGACGAGATTCTTTTTCTTCACAACACAATCAGGTTATTCGCAAAACACCTTCACTTATCAATCGAGTCTATGGCATCCTTCGTCAATCTATCGACCACATTATCACTTCCGAGCACTTGTTCACCTGCAAGCTTTTTCACAGTCTCACAAAATCTCTCCGGGTTAAAGTGTTTCACTCACAGTACCAAGGCATGCACATTACTTTTAACTTTGAAAACATTCTCGAATCACTACACACAAAGATTACACACACATTCAAGAGGTCTTTAGGCTGAAACATGGCTTGGGTTCGGTGGGGTAAACAAGGAATTGGATAACAAAGGGTTTTGGTGCTCGGCATTCATGTTGGTTTCACAAATCTACTCTTAGTGGTGTGAATCGTAAGAATGGGGTTAAGACCTTCGACATCTTGTTTGTAGCTTTTTAGAGTCATTCATATGGTCTTTCGGACAAGTGGGCAAGTGTTGCGGAATTCTTCTTCGTTTTGTTTTTCAAACTTTCTCTTTGGATTTTCACAAATTTTTTTTTCTTCTTGCCCCTTTCTCATATTTTTTTTCTTGCTCCTTTCTCAATGGTTCACAACCCCACACTTAGATTCTTTCGTGTATTTCAAGAGAATAACATTAATTCCGAGCAATGATATGAATAGTGAATATGTGGGTGGTAACAAAAATAACAACAATGAACAGAACGAAAATTACGGCTCAAAGGGGGTGACTATGGACATAATGCATACATGATGGCTAGAAAGGCTCGGGGCTACAGAAAGAAAATTGCCTCAGCGTGTGCTTTCGTAGTGTGCTTGTGTTATGAGAACATACGCAAAATCAAAGTGAATAGTGCCATACCTGACTGAACTCTCATGTGGACTTATGAATTTGGCTCTGAAATCTCACCGGGTAGGTTAAGCTTACATGCTCCGAGGTGCTCTTGGTGTCATGCGGTTTCCTTTCATCTGAAATATGCCATACAACTCTCTTGGTTCCGTGTTGATGCTTTGTGTCCTACCTTCTCCTCTTGATTGTGCCAACTTCCGTGGTGCCTGCGAAGATCAAGTATGGGGTGTGTTGTTCAACCACTAGCTATTTGTTTGCTCCCTCCGATTTCTATCAATCACCTGGTAACACCATGACAGCACTGCACCATACAAACTTGAACAAAACCACTTTTTAAAAAAACAAAAAACAAAAGTAGTACAGACAAACTAAACAAACTAAACTATGAATTAAAAAACACAAAGCAAAGCAATAAAATAAAATAGAACCTCCCCCGCACCTGAACCAAACATTGACCTCAATGTTTTAATTCACATGTGACGGAGATTACCTGGCCTACTGATACTGCGGTGGAGGAGGAGGATCCTGTGGAAAGTGCAACATAAGACGTCGCATCATATCCTGGACATCGTCCACCACAGTTCCTTGTCGAAACAGCTCAACACTTTGTCTGGACTGCTCGGTACGGAGAGCAGTAATCTCTATTTGTACCCACCCCCATTGATCTGTAGTCATGGAGGACGACCCAACATATTTTTGGCCGCACTGCTGAGGAGGTGGGACAGGGTGGTCCGGATCTGGAGTGTCATCCTCCATTTCGTCACCTGAAAAATTATGAGCATGTGGGGGGCTTTTCCCCCTAGATGTACCTGTAGCTACATATAACCAGTTAGCAGGATTTGCAACAGAAATACAATTGGGTGCGGGTAGTGCCATAATATGTTGCTCATGACAAATCAGGGAGTAGTACCCCGACTGAACCACAATCATCCTTTGATTGATAAGAGTTGTCATGTCAATCGTTTTACCCAGTATCGAGGGTTCCTCTATCAAAAGCTGACTATAGTTCAAGTGATCAGCCAGTTGAGTGATCATCCCACCCACCGATATCTCCCCAGTGGAAGCATGCCCAACTTGTTTCAGGTGGTTAGCAGCAAAAGCCGCTATATTCACTCGTCCTACATCAATCATATTATGTAACAAAAAGAGCTCTCTCTTCGCACATACCCCCGTGCTATCTCCCCGCCCAAATAAAGTATAGGCTAGGCCTTTCTGTGCATAACGGAAACAAGGATTATGAATTCCCGTGGCTTTGGCCCTACTAGGGTTGTAACCAGCGGTACCTGTGATTCCCTCCCAAAATTCAGCAGCAGGAAAAGTCTCGGGTGGGGCTCCCGGTCCAGAGGATGGTAGCTTAAGGGCCGCCCCAACCTCTTCCACAGACAATGTATGCTTGTGACCAAACATAAAAAATTTGAGATCACCATAATACTCCATTTCGGAGCCATTCCACTTGTGTCTCAATTTAAATTCCACGGTGCTCAAAAATTCAAGAGTTAGGCCTTCAAAAGTTGGTGCCTCAAATAACATAAATGGCAGCATCCCAATGTTGTGAAACATACGGTATACCTCATCTTTAAGGCCTAACTTATTAAGTGTTTCAGCACAGATATAGCGGGTAGGGAGTAATTTCTGTTGAATTAAAACATCATACCTCTCTTTGTGCTCAGGTGTAGTGAAGATAATGCCATGGGCATTCTCATCCGCAGTCCTACTTCTACCGGCGGCGCGACTAGTAGCGCGACGGGGCTTCTGCCTTGGTTGAGAGGGTTCCGCGAAATCATCTCGCCTGTTGTGGTGCTGGATTATTCTTTTAGGGGGCATGATAAGGTCTCTGCAAAAAAATGAAAACAAGACACAAACACCGCCACAATAGAAAAAAACTCGAAAATTAAAATCGCACGAAATTAAAAACTAAATCGGAGAAGGTGTAGAGGATGGAGAGTAGAGCAACTTTAATGAACGCACAATGGTGTTTAAGTGAGTGGGTGATGGTGGAAAAGTTAGTTTTTGAAGATGGAAGTTAGGTTTTCATGGGAAAAAAGAATGAGAAATGGGAGAGTGGGTTGAATAAGGGAGAAGAAGGGTTATAAAGCAGGTGGGGTCCACAGAATTAATAAAATTAACTTTTTAAAATTCTAACCCGCACGCAGCACACGGGTCGTGTTCCTGCACACGGGCGCCCGTGTTGAATTTCTGATAAGAACAACACGGCCTGTGTTTCCCCACACGGGTGCCCGTGTTGATGCCTCTTTAGGTTCACACAAAAAAATTATTATCTCTGGCTCTCACCCAACACGGCCCGTGTTTCCCCACACGGGTGCCCGTGTTGATGCTCCTGTATGCACCAATCGTGAATCATCCTAGTGCTTTTTTGACTCACGTCGCACCTACCGATCCAAACCTCTGACCACCTAAAATGAAATAAAATTGAACAAAATAAAAGAAAATGCGTTAGAATAACATGAGCGTGGGTTGCCTCCCACAAAGCGCTTCGTTTAACGTCGCATGGCTCGACGGTCTACACCTCATCCGGTGAGACGCAAATGATCGATCACTCCTGCTCCTACTCCACTGTAGTAGGGCTTCAACCTTTGTCCATTCACTTTGAATACATCCCCATTGTTTGGATTTTTAATTTCTACCGCTCTGTGAGGAAATACTGTCTGTACCACAAACGGACCAGACCACCGGGATTTCAACTTCCCAGGAAAAAGTTTAAGCCTGGAGTTAAATAGAAGCACTAACTGGCCTTCCCAAAAGTCCTTCTTGATGATTCTTTGATCATGCCACTTCCGTTTTTGTTCTTTGTATATCTTTGCATTTTCATAAGCTTGGTCTCGAAATTCCTCTAACTCATGTAGTTGAAGAATACGAGACTCACCGGCTTTTACAATATCGTAATTAAGGAATTTAGAAGCCCAAAACGCCTTGTGTTCAAGCTCGAGTGGTAAGTGGTAAGCTTTACCATAAACCAACTGATAGGGTGACATGCCTATGGGCGTTTTGAATGCAGTCCTGTATGCCCATAATGCATCTTCAAGCTTCATAGCCCAATCTTTTCTTGAAGCACTCACAGTCTTTTCGAGGATCTGCTTTATTTGCCTGTTTGATACTTTGACCTGACCACTAGTCTGAGGATGGTAAGGTGTTGCAATCTTGTGCTTCACATTATACTTCTTCAGCAGATTCTCCATCAACTTATTCAAGAAATGAGTACCTTCATCACTTATGAGTGTTCTGGGCACACCGAATCTGGAGAAAATGTTGTTTTTGAGGAAATTCACTACCACCTTAGCATCATTCGTAGGAAGAGCTACTGCTTCAACCCACTTAGAGACGTAGTCCACCGCTACAAGGATGTAGTTTTTCCCAAAGGATGGTGGAAACGGTCCCATGAAATCAATACCCCACACATCAAATAATTCCACTTCAAGTATACCCTTCTGAGGCATCTGATTTCTTTTTGAAATATTCCCCGTTCTCTGACACCTGTCGCATTCTTTCACAATGCTTTGAGCGTCTTTGAACAATGTAGGCCAATATAACCCAGATTGTAAAACCTTTGCAGCCGTTCTGTCACCACTGAAATGCCCTCCATATTCGGAGTCATGGCATGCTTTTAGCACATCCCTTTATTCCTCCTCGGGTACGCATCTTCTAATCAAGCCATCTATTCCCTTCTTGTATAAGAATGGATCATCCCACAAGTAGAACCTGCAATCATGTAAAAACTTTTTATTTCGGTTATAGTCAAAATCATCAGGGATAATACCACCTACCAGATAGTTCGCATAGTCGGCGAACCAAGGCACACCAATAACAGCGAGGATATGTTCATCTGCGAACTCGTCCTTTATTGGGCGCGTATCTTCTGTTTCTTCAATAGGTGCCATTCGAGACAAGTGATCGGCCACAGTGTTTTCAGACCCTTTCTTGTCACGAATTTCCACATCAAACTCCTGAAGGAGTAAGATCCATCTTAGCAATCTGGGTTTAGAGTCCTGTTTAGCAAAAAGATACTTCAAGGCAGCGTGGTCAGTATAAACAATGACTCGGGAACCCAACAGATATTGCCTGAATTTATCAAAGGCATAAACAACCGCTAACAACTCCTTTTCGATGGTTGCATAATTCATCTGTGCAGGGTTCAACACATGACTAGCGTAGTAAATGACATGTAATAATTTTTCTCTACGCTGTCCTAGAACCGCCCCTATTGCAATATCACTTGCATCACACATGATCTCGAAAGGTAGAGACCAATTAGGGGCTATAACAATTGGTGCCGACACTAATTTTTGCTTTATTTTGTCAAATGCTACGGCACACTCATTATCAAAATTAAAGGTTTTATCCTTAACTAAAAGCGTAGTTAAAGGTTTTGCTATTTTAGAGAAGTCTCTTATGAATCTGCGGTAAAAACCCGCATGCCCTAAGAAGCTTCGGATACCTTTTTCATTCATGGGAGGAGGCAATTTTGCTATGACTTCTATCTTGGCCTGGTCAACTTCTATTCCCTTATGAGAAATTTTGTGTCCCAAAACTATACCTTCACGCACCATGAAGTGACACTTCTCCCAGTTGAGGATTAGGTTGGTCTGTTGGCACCTTTCTAACACAAGAGCAAGGTTAGTTAAACAATTATCAAAAGACTTACCAAAAACCGAGAAGTTATCCATGAATACTTCCATATGCTTCTCAAGCATATCGGCAAAAATAGATTGCATGCATCTTTGAAATATGGCTGGGGCGTTACATAACCCGAATGGCATTCTTCTGTAAGCAAAAACACCAAAAGGGCATGTAAAGACGGTCTTCTCTTGGTCTTCAGGTGCGACAGCTATCTGATTGTACCCCGAGTAGCCATCGAGAAAACAATAGTACTCATGACCCGCTAACCTTTCTAACATCTGGTCGATAAAAGGCAACGGGAAGTGATCTTTTCTTGTCACCAGATTCAGTCTGCGGTAATCAATACAGACTCTCCACCCTGTAACTGTCCTCGTGGGAATCAACTCATTCTTTTCATTCTTAATCACTGTAGTGCCACCTTTCTTTGGAACCACATGAACTGGGCTCACCCATGAACTGTCGGATATTGGATAAATCATCCCTGCGTCCAAAAGTTTCACCACCTCCTTTATAACTACTTCCTTCATCGCTGGATTGAGTCGTCGTTGAGGTTGGACAACTGGTTTATGATCATCTTCCATTAGGATTTTGTGCATGCAAATTGTTGGACTTATTCCTTTCAAGTCTTCGATGGACCATCCGAGAGCACTCTTATGCTTTTTAAGAACTTTGACAAGCTTATCTTCTTGAAGGAATTCAAGGTGAGAACTTATGATGGCCGGGCACTTACTCTCAGTGTCTAAAAAAACATATTTAAGGTTTCCGGTAATTGTTTTAGTTCAGCCCCCTTCTTTGGTTCATCTTTACTTCCTTCCACTAACGGTTTCCTTAGCTCTTCCCATCGGTTGTGGCGAGAATTTTTGACAAATGATGTTGTTTCCATCATGGCTAAAACTTCACTATCTTTTTCATCAACTATCTCCTCTTCTCTAAAGATTGATAAACTCAAAACTCTCTCCAACGGTAACTTTTGTGTTGTCAAAGAATTTCCTTCATCACAAATTTGATCAATTACCTCAATGTGTTTACTTGTGGCAATGTCATCTTTGTACTTCATGGTGTTTCGCACATCAATCTTTAATTCCTCATCATAAACTTTCAAGGTCATAGTACCTTCCTCTATGTCGATCAAGCATCTCCCGGTCTCTAAAAATGGTCTCCCCAATATGATTGGTATCTCTTCATCTTCAGGCATCTCTAGAATAACAAAATCTACAGGGAACACGAACTTGTCGATTTTCACCAGCACGTCTTCTACCACTCCGTAAGGTCTTTTCACCGATTGGTCAGCAAACTGAAGTGTCATTCGTGTATCTTGTACTTTACCTATTTCCAATCTTTTGTAGATGGATAATGGCATAAGACTTACACTTGCTCCTAAATCAATTAGAGCTTTCTTGAAAGACCTATCACCGATGGTGCATGGAATAGTTACTGAACCTCGATCTGTCTTTTTAACCGGAATCTTCATGCCCTGCAAAATAGCACTACACGTTTCAGTTAGAATAATTGGATCACTCTCGATGATCCGCTTCTTTGAAATAATATCCTTCATGAATTTTGCATAGGTTGGCATTTGCTCAAGTGCCTCTGAGAAGGGAATGTTCAGCTCAAGTTTCTTGAACATTTCCAGGAACTTCTCGAAATTCTTCTCATGTTGTTCTTTCTTCTTATTTCTTGTGGGGAAAGGAAGCTTAATCGCCGACTTAGGTGTAACTATTTTTTCTTTTACCACCCTTTCATCCCCCGTGGACTCTTGACTTACAACCTTATTTTCTTTAATCTCTACATCCACCTCAATCAACATATCCTCTTCATCAGAATTCTTCTCAGGTTTGTCATTGGATTTACTGTTTCTTGTAGTCCAGCGTTCACATGATTATTGTCTCTGGGATTCGTAACCGTAGCACTAGGTAGAGCACCCTGTTGTTGAGAGTTAGTCATTTGTTGTGCAATCTGACTCATTTGGATTTCTAGATTTTTGATAGAGGCCCCTATATTCCTCAGGTTGCTCCTGGTTTCTTCCTGGAATTGAGAATTTTGAGCGGCCATTTTTTCAATCGCTATCTCCCAGTCTGCCTTCTTCGGTGTCTGTTGTTGACTTTGAGATTGGAACTGTTGTGGGTGGTGTTGAAATTGTTGCTGGTATGGAGGTTGTTGTTGCGCTGGAGCTTGAAACTGGTTTGGTCCTTGCTTTTGGAAGTTTCCTTGCTGATCCTTCCATGCGAAATTTGGATGATTTTTCCAACCTGGATTGTATGTATTGGCGTATGGATTGTTTTGCCTCAACATATGAATTTGTTCCACCTGTTCTTGCATTGCCACACAATGCATAGCAAAATGCGGCCCACCACATATTTCACACAACACTGAAGTGATTGGCTCAACCTGTGCTACTTTCTTTTCACCAATATTCATCTTCTTTAAGCTTCTTTCCACTTCCATCGTAATCTGTTCCTCCATTTTAACCACTTGGTCTGCCAGCTTCAAATCAATTTTTCCTTCTGGTTGGCTTATTGCCCGATCATATAACTCGATGTGCTCGTTCGCGGCAATAGCTTCTATGATTCTCTTGATACCAGTGGCTGTTGAGAAATTAGTTGAGCCATCGGCTACAGTGTCGATCAGTTGTTTTGTTTTAACTCGGAGACCATTAACAAACATCTGCATTTGTTCTGTTGAATCCATGTTATGAGTAGGACAAGCAACCAAACACCTCTTGAATATTTTATATGCATCTCCTAGCAGTTCCCCTTCTTTCTGCTTGAAATTAATGATATCGTATCTTTTACGAATGAAGACCGAAGCTGGGAAGTACTCATTAAGAAAAGCAGTTTCCATTTGTTCCCATGTGGTGATACTTCCAGCTAGAAGTGAGTAAAACCACTCTTCCGCATCTTCGGATAACGTGAAAGGGAACATCACAAGTCTCTTTGCTTCTTCGGAGTGGCCTTCGATCTTCAATGATGTTGTTGTGGTCAGGAATCTCTGTAGATGCTTATTCGCATCTTCATTGATTCTTCCCGCAAAGGGCTTGCTTTCTAACTGTCGGATAGTGGAGGGATGTAGTTGGAAGTGTGCCACGTTAACCGGTTGATTCACTATGGTCATTCTTCCAAGCGGTGCATTCGCCCTTCCATAATCCCCCAAAAGTCTCTCTGGAGGGGGTGGATCAGCTGCCATAGTTTCGGGCTCGGATTCTGACTGTTCGGATGAAATAGATAGTATTTATTCGTCTTCTGATTCTGAAACTACCGGTGATTCTTCTTTTGAAGCCATTCTTTTCCGCTTAACTTCTCGGAGTCGTGCTCTCAATAATCTTTCTGGTTCTGCGTCAAAAAGAAGTTCAGCTGAGGCCTTACCTCGCATAAAAGATTAGACGATGATTAGTTGGGAGTAAAAATAAATAAATAAAAATACGCAAAATATAATTTTAATTGCAGAGCAATAAAATTCTATTTGACTAAATAATGACTTATATTTTGGCAATCCCCGGCAACGGCGCCAAAAACTTGATCGGAAAAATAGCAAGTGTACTAGTTTCACCGATGTAGTTATAAAGGGTTTTACCCCAAGTATCGATCACGAGGATTGCGTAGGAAAATACAAGTTATTACACGAAGTCAATTAAACAAAAGAGCATAAGGGTGTTGTTTCAAATGATTAACGAAATAGATTAAAATACTAGGAATTAACTGAAATTAAAACTGAGCTTTTGATAATATGAAGATAATGCTAAGGTGGGGTGTGTAATTCATTCTCTAATTCCTCTGGATCAAGATCTCTTTAACAAGTTTATAGAATTCAATTATTTATTCTCAAGGATGCTTTTCCTAAGTCCTTAGTGAAAAGCTTTTGATTTAAAATCCGATTACCTAAGTCCTTAGAGAAATAGAAGAAAACCAAATCATTCAATTATCAAGAATTTCCAAATAACCTTACTATATCCCTAATCCTAGGTGATAATTATAAGGTTCAATTGTATACAAACCTTAACAATCATAGTCCTACGAACTGTTAACCACATAACAATCCTTATTGATCAGATAAAGAAAACATTGAAAACATTATACAATCGAATTGAATACTACCAACATTAAATCAACGAAATACCTAATCCAGAGTTATTACAGATAGAATCAAGGACACCCCCCTAGCATTGGGGGGTTTAGCCTCTCATAATATTCAAGAAACACAAGTGTAAAAGTTTAGACATTACAAATAATTGGGAGAACTCGGATCTTCAATGGTGTCCACCGTTGAATCTCTTCGTCTTCCAAAACCTCGTTTCCGTCTTCTTTTCTACTCTGCAATTCTATCTTATGATCTCCAAAAGTCAAAAGTCCTTTCCTTCTTGTTCTAAAGTTGTTTTTATATCCTCCTTGGTTCAGGTTGAAATCCTATACCAAAAATACCCTTAATGATTCCCTTTGAGTGAGAAAACCTGGAAACAAATATTCAGCACGCGCTCATCAATACGGGCCGTGTTGCTGCACACGGGCGCCCGTGTTGATCTTCTGTCTTGGCATAAATAAACCATTTCTAGGCACTTTCTCACACGGGCCGTGTCTGTGTACACGGGTGCCCGTGTGAATTCTCTGTT
This sequence comes from Vicia faba, assembly GCA_948472305.1. Classification (NCBI taxonomy): domain Eukaryota; kingdom Viridiplantae; phylum Streptophyta; class Magnoliopsida; order Fabales; family Fabaceae; genus Vicia; species Vicia faba. The sequence continues at coordinate 265,645,591 of OX451740.1, forward strand.
TCAGGTTCAAACTTGCTTTTCCAGCCACATTTCAACACGGGCCGTGTTGCTCCACACGGGTGCCCGTGTTGACCTCTGAACTCAGCTTTTCCCGGCTTCTTTTATCCACTCGTGCGCGCCACAAGTTCCTATCTTTCCATTGCATCACCTGGACAACAACACTACCAACCAGAGCATAAAAAAACACTTTTTGTAACACTCATAAAGTAAAAATATGCGACAACTTCACACAAACGAAAATAAGAAAACTTACTTTAAAATACATGAAAATGCCACTTAGTGTTACCAAGACTATGAGTTCTTGTCGGAAAAAGGTGCGAAACTTACTAGAAATGGTGACCGATCAATCTTGTCTATTTGTTGCCTTGTCCGAAGATGATTGAATTGATCAGAACCTCTGAGTTTGTCAGTGGAAATCAAAGGTAATCCGCAAAGTGATCCAATGGGACATAGTCATACGCTTTAATTCCCTAACTTTTTCCTCGACCTCCCTTTCGGGTGTTCAGTCCACCAGGAAACCCTTTTTTACCCAAGTCGCCCTTTCGGGTTTTCAACTTGCCAGGTGTACAGATTTTTTTTATCCCTAATTTTTTCACGAACCTTTTTGGTTCGCCGGGATGCCCTTGTTTTTCCTAGGTGTGTCGACCTAGCGGGTCTCTTATGCGTAGTATCTTTTGACTAGTACTGCGTTCGTAGGGTGCGGCAGGTCGTCGCCATCCATGGTGGTCAAGATCATTTCCCCTCCAGAGAATATGTTTTTTATTACAAATGGTCCTTCGTATGTAGGAGTCCATTTGCCCTTGGGATCACCTTGCGGCAGTATGATACGTTTGATCACCAGATCTCCAACTTGATACACTTGGCGTCTGACCATTTTGTTGAAATCCTTGATCATCCGCTTTTGATACATTTGACCATGACAGATAGCAATAAGCCTTTTCTCATCAATCAAGTTTAGTTGATCAAGTCGAGTATGGATCCAATCGTCTTCATTCAGCCCTGCATCCTTCATAATTCTTAGAGAGGGGATCTGGAATTCAATAGGAAATACAGCCTCCATGCCGTATACCAGAGAGTAGGGTGTTGCCCCGGTTGATGTGCGAGTTGTGGTACGATACCCGTGGAGAGAGAATGGTAGCATCTCATGCCAGTCTTTGTATGTGACTGTCATTTTCTGTATGATCTTTTTGATATACTTATTTGCGGCTTTGACAAAACCATTCATCTTCGGTCGGTAAGGGGAATAATTGTGATGCTGGATCTTGAATTGCTCGCACAGGGTGGTGATCATAGTATTTTTCAGGTTTGTACCATTGTCTGTGATGATCCTCTTTGGGATACCATACTGACAAATAAGATTCTGCTTGATGAACCAGGCGACAACATTCTTGGTAATGGAAGCGAAAGAAGTTTCCTCCACCCACTTGTTAAAATAGTCAATGGCCACTAAGATGAAGCGGTGTCCATTGGAGGCTGTTGGTTTGATTTCCCCAATCATATCAATCACCCACATAGAAAAAGGCCAAGGAGCTGTCAAGACATTTAGAGGAACCAAAGGTACATGCACCTTGTCAGCATAGATCGGACACTTATGGCAGGTTCGAGAGTGTTGATAGCAACCTACTTCCATGGTATACCGGTAATAGCCTTCCCGTAGGATTTTCTTTTCCATCGTATGCCCACTGGAATGGGTGCCAAAAGTGCCTTCATGTAATTCAGCCATGATCTTTTCATCTCCGACCTTGTCTACACACCGAAGTAACACATAGTCATGGTTGCGTTTGTAAAGAATGCCATTACTAAGGAAGAATTTAGCAGAGAATCTCCTTAGGAACTTCTTATCATTGACTGGAGCTCTTTCTGGATATTCTTGAGCCTCGAGATACCTCTTGACTTTGTAAAACCAAGGCTGGTCCACTACTGCTTTAGTATTAATCTCGTGACAGTGAACTGGTTCATCCCTTCGTTAATTGGTAATCTGGGGAGCCTCGTTATCCCATTTAAGTTTAAACATAGATGACATTATAGCTAGTGCGTCTGCTAGCTGATTTTCTTCTCGCGGGAAGTGCTCGAAGGTAATCTTCTCAAAATGTGGGAGCAATGTCAAAACATGTTCTTTGTAAGGGATAATGTTAGGGTGTTTGGTTTCCTATTCCCCTTTGATTTGGCAGATAACCAAAGTTGAATCTTCGAATACATTCAAAGATTTGATCCCTAAGTCTATGGAAGCTTTGAGACCAAAGATGCACGCTTCATATTCCGCCGTGTTGTTTGTACAATTGAAGCAGAGTCTTGCCGTAAAGGGAGTGTGACATCCTTCCGGAGATATGAGTATAACACTGATACCGTTGCCGAGTGCGTTAGATGCCCCGTCAAAAACCAGGGTCCATCAGGATCCTTGTTCAGGTCCGTCATATGGCCTGAATTCTTCATAGTTGTTTACCATCATGATGTCCTCATCTGGGAATTCGAACTTTATGGTATGGTAGTCTTCCACAGCTTGGTGAGCAAGGTGATCAGCTAGTGCACTGCCCTTTATTGATTTTTGGGTAGTATAGTGTATGTCATATTCTGTCAGGATCATCTGCCATCTCGCTATTTTCCCAGAGAGGGAAGGTTTCTCGAAGATGTATTTTATTGGATCCATTATAGATATCAACAAGGTAGTATGGGTCAGCATATACTGTCTTAGCCGGTGAGCAGCGTATGCCAGAGCGCAACAAGTTTTCTCGAGCAGTGAATATCTTGTTTCACGATCGATAAATGTTTTGCTCAGGTAATAAATAGTGTGCTCTTTTCAGCCAGACTCGTCATGCTGCCCCAGCACACACCCCATTGAATTTTCCAAAACGGTCAGATACATGATCAATGGTCTTCCCTCGACTGGTGGCATCAAAACAGGAGGCTCTTGCAGGTACTCTTTGATCTTGTCGAAAGCAGTTTGGCACTCATCATTCCATTTGACTACTTGATCTTTCTTCAGTAGTTTGAAGATTGGTTCACAAGTAGCTGTCAGGTGAGAAATAAATCTGGCAATGTAATTTAAACGTCCCAAGAACCCTCTGACTTCCTTCTCAGTACGAGGAGCAGGCATGTCTTGTATCGCTTTCACCTTGGTTGGATCTACTTCAATACCTTTATTACTGATGAAAAAGCCTAGGAGTTTACCAGACCTTACCCCAAATGTGCATTTATTTGGGTTCAACCTCAGCTTGTACTTCTTTAGCCTCTCAAACAGCTTCTGTAAATGATCAAGATGCTCTTCTTCTGTTTGACATCTAGCTATCATGTCGTCCACATAAACCTCTATTTTGTGATGCATCATGTCGTGAAATAGAGCTACCATGGCACGCTGATAGGTTGCCCCAGCATTCTTCAGCCCGAATGGCATAACCTTGTAGCAGAATGTGCCCCAATGTGTGACAAAGGTTGTCTTTTCCATGTCCCTAGGTGCCATTTTGATTTGGTTGTAACCTGAGAAACCGTCCATGAAGGAAAACACTTTGTGTTGTGCCATATTGTCAACTAGAATATCAATGTGGGGGAGTGGGAAATCATCCTTAGGGCTTGCCCTATTTAAATCTCTGTAGTCCACGCACATTCGTACCTTGTCTTCTTTTTTGGAAACGGGAACAACATTGGCAACCCATTGCGGATAAGAGGTGACAACCAAGAATCCAGCGTTGAATTGCTTCATGACTTCAGCTTTAATCTTCTCTGACATGTCAGGTCGCATACGACAGACCTTTTGTTTTACTGGTGGGAAATCCTCTTTTGTAGGTAGACGATGTACTACGATATCTGCATCAAGTCCTGGCATGTCTTCATACGACCAGGGAAAGACCCCAACATACTCGTGTAACAACTGAATCAGACACTCTTTGACACTGGGTTCCAAATTAGCACCTACCTTGACTTCTTTATTGTCTTCTTTGGTACCTAGATTGATTGTATCCACTGGTTTCTCGTAGGGCTGAATGGTTCTTTCTTCTTGTTGTAGTAATCTGGCAAGTTCCCCTGGTACTTCACAATCTTTCTCACCTTCGTCTTTGGCTTGGTAGATTAGATTTTTAGAGTCACAAAAAGCCATAGCAGAACCGTTACCCATTGGATCCTAAATGGATGTAGACCCGCATTGTGAGTGTGAGTGTGTGTAAGAGTATAGTTATCTTTGAAAGAAATGAAAATGTAAAAAAGAAAAACAATGAGCGCAATGTTTGTATGCAAAAACGTCCATGATTCATTGATGTCATATGGAAATGAGATAATAACCCTTATAAATGGACCATTGTACCTCGGGTAAGACACAAGGTTTTAAGAGTCTTAATTATTTTAATATTACAGATCCAACCAAATGTAAAGACAATTTACTATGGGATAAAAGTGATCGGGATAAAGTCTCTAGCCTCCCAGTTGTTGAGCCCTCCACTGACAGTTGGGAAAATCCAATCCTCTAGGTCATAGTTATCTTCATCCTCCTCCACTACATTGACTTGGTGGTTGCTGATCTTCAAAGGTGGTCCTCTGGCACGAGCGCGGAGTACAGCCTTCTGGGCTCCTGAAGTGAAACCCAGACCAAATTTATCAGATTTGTATGGGATATCTGGGAGTTGTCCCCAAATAGTGCACCCACCTTCTTCTATCACTGCCTTGGCATCCTTCAAAGATTACATCTTGAGTGGAGGCCTTGTGATCTTTGGAACTTGAGACACGGCCTTGGTCACTGCCACATCTTGCGGGACTTCTTCAAAATGCTGGAATGGAGTTTCAATAAATTCACCGTCTAGCTCAACATATCGGAAGGAATTGAGATGGCTGATCATATACTCTTCTTCTCCATGAACGGTGATGATTTTCCCTTGAATCGAGTATTTAAGCATTTGGTGCAACGTAGAAGTAACAGCGCCAACATTGTGGATCCACGGTCGGCCTAGAAAGCAATAATATGAAGGGCGAATATCCATTACATAAAAAGTTGAATCAAATGTTTGGGTTCCAAACTTTATGGGGATATCCACTTCCCCATGCACCATCCTTTTTTAGCCGTCAAAGGCCCTCAATACTATATTGCTTGGCTTTAATGTCAATCCCTCACAGTCAAGCCTATCAAGAGCCTTTTTAGGCAACACATTTAGAGACGACCCGATGTCCACCAAAACTTGAGCCAAGGTTGTGCCCCTGCATTTTACGGAGACATGCAATGCTTCATTATGCTTCCTCCCCCTTGGCGTTAAATCAGCATCCGAAAAACCTAAGCCATTATCTGCAGTCAAGATGGCTACGCAGTCTTGGAACTGATCGGAAGATGTTTCTTGGGGTACATGGGCAGTTTTAAGGAATTTAACCAAGGCCTTTACATGCGCCTCAGAACATAGTAATAAAGCCAGCATGGAAATTTTAGATGGAGTTTTCCCCAGTTGCTCGACTATGTTGTAGTCGCTTCTTTTTATAATCCTTAGAATTTCCTCCATCTCTTTTCGGGAGGTCTCAGGGATAGCCAATGATTGTGCCTTCGTCCGGACAGGCTCAATCAGAATACTTTTACTTCGAGTTTCAGTTGACTCGGCATCAGGAATGTCAGTAGGAGTGATAACAAGGGTTGTATCAGCTTTGTCAACAGGAGTATTAGCAGGGACGATTGTAGGACTTAGAATAACCTTTGGAGGAGCAACAACAACAGGGATGATTACGGGTCCAGCAACAACTTTTGTAGGAGCTATCTCTGGAGAGAAGACCCTTCCACTTCGAGTGATCTCACTAGTCCATGCAATATTACTGAAATCAGAGTCAACTTTCTTAGAACTTGAATCATCGACAGCTGACCAATCTTGCTTGATACCTTCGTAGTATGCATCCCCTCCATAATTCCATGGTACGGTTTTGTCTGACGAATACGGGATTGGTCCAGGAATTGTAATTATCAAAGGAGCTACTTTTGGAACTAATGTAATTCTAACAGGTCCTTTGGTGAAGACCCTGGAAGAATTGTTGGAAATGGTAATGATGGAAACATCATTATAAGAAACAGTTGGAATAGAAGTCTTCTCGAACAAAATTTCCTTGTTGTCTATTAGGTACTGAACGCCTCCTTTCAACAAAGGACAACTGGTTGGTGAGGACAAACAGAAATGACAGCTTTCATCACAACCTGGGAATACACTAGCATTCAATAAGTTCCTTTTGATATTTAGGAGTGGGGTCATAAGTTCATCAACTGAAGCAACAAACATAACTTCCTCAATGGCGTTGGTATTATGGTCGTGCTTGGGAATAGGGGCGGAAATGACATTGGGCTTTTCGGGCGCGTCGAATTCAACCTCTTTGGCTTCAAGGAGGTCGTATACTTTGTTCTTTAGAGCCCAACAATTGTTAGTGTCATGTCCGGGACTCTCAGAGTGGTATGCACAACGGGCATTAGGATGATAGTGAGGAGAGGTTGTGTTAGGGTTCTTTGGAGCTTCTTTCAAGGCCACTAGGTTTGATCTTAACCAATGCGGCAATACTTGAGAGAGTGTCATATTAATTATGGTGAATTGTATGACTGGTCTTTCCATTCTTGGTTGGTTGTTTCTTTGCTGATCAAGCGCAAGTTTAGGAATCATAACAGCCCCCACCATTGGTTGGCGTTCGTCCCTATCTTGATTTCTCTGAGGATATACAACAACCACTTCTTTCTTTCCAATGAATGGCTTCCTTACAGAAGCAGAGGATGTATCTTTTTGAATCTTTCCATTCTTTATCCCGGCTTCTACCCTTTCTCCGGTCAATATCAATTCAGTAAAACCTGCCGATGAACTCCCAATTAAGTGATTGAAGAAAGGACCAGACAAGGTGCCCAAAAACATGTCTACCAACTCTCTTTCAGATAGGGGAGGTTGAACTCTTTCGGCCAAGTCTCTCCATTTTTGCGCATAGTCCTTGAAGCCTTCACTTGAAACCATGGCCATACTCTGGAGTTAAGTACGGGTAGGCGCAAGATCATTATTGTATTGATATTGTTTGTAAAAAGCTGCAGCAAGATCTTCCCAGTTATGAACATTTGCCCTCTCTAAGTGATAAAACTAATCAAGTTGAGTTCCAGACAGACTATCTTGGAAGAAGTGTACCCATAAATCTTTGTCAACGGTATAAGGCTGGATTTTCCTCACATAGGACCGAAGATGCATTTTGGGGCATGAGACTCCATCATATTTGGCGAACACAGGTGCTTTGAATTTCGGAGGAATGACAATCCACGATACTAACCCCAACTCCTCGAAGTCCAAGTTATGCACCTTTTGGATTTCCATTGCATTCAACCGTTCTTCTATATGCTTATACTTGTCGTCGGCTGAAGGGTATTGTTCTTCAGAATAGTCTTCTTCTTCCTCTTCCTCTTCTAAATCAAACTGAACAACTGTTTCCTTTCCCTTCCCATCTTGATTGTCTTTCTCACTGGATGTCGTTGCAAAGTCTAAGGCCCTTCTTGTTTTCCCTTGGAATCTTCTTCCCATGTTCAGAATTCTGGTTATTTTCTTCGTCTTCTTTTTCTTCTCCTCAACCAGCAAGGTCTTCAACTCTTCTTGTCCTTTGGCTAGAGTTAAGAACAAATGTTAAAACTGTGCATTTTGAGCTTGGAGGTCCTTCACCATTTTATCGAGATCCATCTTACTGAAATAAACAGTAGAGAGATGAGGAGACTTGTTGCAAGAAACCTTCATATGTTATGATGAATGATAAATGCATATGCAATGATTTCAAGGATCTTAAGATTCAAATTTGTTTTAGACAAAAAGGAAACACATGTTATATTAATAAATTAAAGTTTGAGTACATCAATGCCTTCTTGGGAAAAATAATACAAAAAACTCTAAGATAAAAAGGTAGTACACATCCTCTTTGGCGCAATGTAGGCATTCAGAGTCTGCTCCTCATGAAGTTGCTTAGTAAGTTCCAAAACCTTCTTCTCGCTTGCTTAGAATTGGGCTTCGAAAGCATCTCGCTCCCCCTTGAGTTGTATCCAATCCCTTTGTAGGTCTTCAAGAGAGGTGGGCATGTCAGGATGTAGGATAGTATATGGAACATCTCCTTCCATGATAGGCTCAATGATTACCGGGAGAATGGAGGGATAAGGCATCATAATTCTCTGAGCATGAGTTCGTACCCATTTGAGGTAAGGCTCAAGAGGGATGGAATTTTTATGCCCAAAATTCTTGCTATCTACCTTGTTCAACATCCTCCAAGCTCGGATAAATCTTTGGCGAAGACCTTGATCGTCATTGTCAAAGTCAAATACTAAACCTTGAATCAGCATCTCATGCGGGCCATCACTTCGGGCGTAACCAAACTGTCTTAAAGATAAATAGGGGTTGTAGGTGATACCTCCCCTAATGTCAAGTAAGGGGATATTAGGGAACTCTCCACAACGGTTAACAATAGTAACATTCTCTATGGATCGGGAGCACCAACGAATGTCTGAATGTTTGAGTGTCATCAACCTTTGTGACCACCTTGATCCTTGCTCGTTCCTTAATACAGATTGGGGGAGATGCAAAATAAACCATCTTGACAAGAGAGGAGTTAAACAAATAAGGACACCTTATTTCCTCATAGTGCAAATGTGAAAAGAATGTAGGATGTCCCCTAGCATTGTAGGCACCGGGTTGCGGGACATGAAGATTTTGACGGTGTTCACATCTATGAGTTGGTCAGAATTTGGAAACAAAACCATCCCATAGATGAGGAGAGCCACAATTTCCTCAAAGGCTTGTAAATCCAAGGAGTTCCAACAATTTTTGGCTTTCTCAAACAAGAACTTTGCTAGGAAACCCTTGACACCACTCCTTATTTCCCAATAAGTTGTGACATCAGATGAGTGCAAGTGTAGAGCTTGAGAAATCTCTTCTGGCGTTGGGTTTCTTTCAGTACCGTTGAAAGGTAGTTGATTGAAAATGGGAATTCTTAAGAGTCAGGAGAATTCTTCCAAAGTAGGCACAAGTTGATAGTTGGGAAATGTGAAGCAATGGTGTAAGGGGTCAAAGAACTGAAAGAACACCTTCATCATGTCCTCATATGTGTAGGAGGTGACCAAATTGAGTAGGAGACCATGTCTCTCGGTGAATGGAGAGTTTTCAGGAATCCTTGAAGCTAGTTCCTTAAGTTGTGGAGGGATCCTTACAAGGTTGACTTGAATAGTTTTCCTGCAAATAGAATCCATGTCCTACAAAACAAGAACAAAGATGAATCCCAAAATCCTTTAAATGGTTAGGGAATGTGTATGATGTTATGATATTCATGATGTTATGTATAAGTATGTATATACAAACAAAGCAAACAAGTCTTTAGGTTTAGGCTTGCATGGAGTTTCATAGGTAAGTACCCTCTTGAAGTTTAGTTGGCTCAACCTGTCCTAGTAATAGTAACTGGGTTCTAAGGAGCTCAATATCACTGGTTTGTTTCCTTGGTCATTGTTTCAGCACAAGCCTCTTTAATAGCGACGGAAATATCCCAAGAAACCAAACCTAAACGAGTGTAGTATCGAGTATCTACCAACTTCGGACTGCACCAAAGCCGATCATCTCACTACGTCCTAAAGGCCAATTTGGTCAAGTAAAGGTTCTAAAAGTTCATTAGTGCTTCATGACATCACTCAGCAGCCCCGTATTCTCCTTGATTAACTCAAGGGCTACCGGTATCCACAAATATGTCGCATTAACGTAGTTATTATTTAGACCATGTCGATATACCCCGCATAGTTTCCACAACGTATTGCTACTTACCTATAAGGTATCCCAAATCCTAGTAGAGGATTCAAACCCAAACAAATAACCATAATATAAAGCATACAAGTCAAACAATGAAAGCAAGTAAATATGATCTATCCCTAAGGTAACCCCACATTTAGAATTATCTCCAACAGAGTCGCCAGTTCTGTGATACGGTGGGAAAACTGACTTGAAGGTTTTGTGTTTGATCGTAAATGTTGCGGTTCGCAAGAGTCTCCACCGACTTTTCTTTTATCCAAAAGGAAAGGTGAAAAAGCAAAAGAAAGACCTTTGAGATTATTTCTTGAGTTTGAGAGGTTGATTATGAAAAGGGAAGGTATTATCACCCTTTTCATCCATGGTTTTTCCATGGGCTCTTAATTACTTGCTAGATCACTTGCTTTTGTTTGAAATTGTGCTTGGTGTGGTTTTTGAAAGTATATTGTAAAGAGGCCATTGTTTAGGCGATCTTTGTAATGATTCTTGTTTGTAAGAATGTACACAAAGATGTTTGATCTTTTGAAAATGTTTTCAAGTTTGTAAGATGTTTGAAAGTGTAAGTGTTTGTTTTGAAAATAGCAAGGATGTTTGTTTGAATTTGAGCAAGTAATTAGGAGCATTCTACCTACTCAAAAGTCTTTCTTGTTCATTTTCCTTTTCCTTTTACATTGTTATCTTGCCATTTATTTGGTAAGTAACCCTATCTTTGGATGTAAACGGGACGGGTGTGGGTCATCGTATAACCATGATTAGAAATGTTGCAAGGTATCTTAGCATTCTTTTTAGGGACTAAGATCATTTGAAATGCAACATAGATAGCATCATCGAGGGACTATGATCTTGTATTTGCTTGTTTTTGCTAAGACACCTTACATGCGTAATATGGCCATTTTGTATAAGGAAACCAAGTGGAATAACCCTAGGGGCAAGTGTATTGTTTTCATGCTCGTTTTTGTCTTGAATTAGGGTTTTCTAAATATTGGTTTTAATCTTTCCATACAAACCCTAATTACTAGCATGTTATATATAAAAGCGATAAATTGCGGAATTTAAAGTTATTACGCTATTACAACATTTGTGGGAGGGGTGTACAAATTGAATGGGGATTGCAAGAATATAAAACCTAATTAGTCTATTACAACCATATTGAATTGGTATCAATGTACAAGGAATTTAAATGGATACAATGTACAAAATTAATAAATGTATAAAAATGCAAAATGTGAAGTAAATGGATATATGTTTGATTTTTTAGGAAAAAGGGATTTTGTCTTAATATAATTAATTTAAAGAAAAGTAATTAATAAAAAGTAAACCCTAATTTTCTAAGAAAAGTTTTTTTAAGCAAAACCCTAAATCTATTAACAAAAATAAAAGAAATTAAGTTTTATAAGAAAAGTGTTTTAAAGGATGAAGCATGCTTATTGGAAGCGGTAGGTTTAATCTCTCCAATCATATCAGTGCCCCACATTGCGAATGGCCAAGGAACAGTCAAGATATTTAACAGAACCAGAGGCATATGTACTTTTTCAGCATAGATTTAACATTTGTGACAAGTTCGGGAATGATGATGACAATCTGCTTCCATAGTGGGCCAATATTATCCTGCCTGCAGGATCCTTTTAGCCATTGTATTCCCACTAGAATGGGTGCCAAAGGTACCTTCGTGTATATCCTCCATAATTTTATCTGCTTCTCTCTTATCCACACACCGCAATAAAGTGGGATCATGGTTGCGCTTGTAGAGAATTTCGTTACTCAGGAAGAACTTGGCAGAGAACCTTCTTCAGAACTTTTTTTCATTGATGGATGCTCCTTCAGGGTACTCTTGAGCTTCAAGATAACTTTTCACCTCGTGGAACCAATGATTTTCCTCTACTCCCTCAGCATCTATCTCATAACAGTGGGTTGGTTCGTCTAATCTTTCGATTGTGATCCGAGGGGCTTCGTTATCCCACCTGACTTTATACATGGATGACATGGTAGCTAGCGCATCCGCTAACTGTTTTCTTCACGTGGAACATGTTCAAAGGTAATCTCTTCAAAATATGGAATCAAAGTCACCACATGCTCTCGATAAGGGATGAGATTAGGATGCTTCATGTCCCATTCTCCCTTAATCTGACTGATCACCAAGGCTGAGTCTCCGTATACTTATAAGAACTTGATCCTCATATCGATAGAAGCCTTGATACCCATAATGCATGCCTAATATTCGGCCATGTTGTTGGTACAGTTAAAGCATAGTCTGGCGGTGAAGGGTGTATGACAGCCTTCTGGGGAGATAATCACAGCACCAATGCCATTTCTGAGTGCGTCGGAAGCTCCGTCAAAGACCATAGTCCATCGGGATCCTTTTTGAGGTTCCTCATACGGTCCAGGTTCTTCACAATCAGTCACTAACATAATGTTCTCGTACGGAAACTCAAAGTTCATGGATTGGTAGTCGTCTACAGCCCGATAAGCCAAATGATCAGCTAGTACAGTCCCTTTGATTTCTTTTTGGGTAGTGTACTGAATGTCATATTCAGTCAGGACCATTTGCCATCTTGCTATTCTTCCGGAGAGAGCGGGCTTCTCAAATATGTACATGATAGGATCCATTTTAGATATCAATAAGGTAGTGTGAGTCAACATATATTGTCTTAGTCGGCGAGAAGCCCATGCCAAAGCGTAACAAGTTTTATCGACTAGTGAGTATATTATTTCACAGTCGATAAACTTTTTGCTAAGGTAGTATATTGCATGCTCTTTTCGACCAGACTCGTCATGTTGTCCCATCACACACCCCATTGAATTCTCTAATACTGTTAAGTACATGATCAGAGGTCTTCCTTCAACTGGCGACATCAAAATCAGAGGTTCTTGAAGATAATCCTTGATTCTATCAAAGGTTGTTTGGAAATCGCCATTCCACTTTACTACTTGATCTTTCTTTAGTAATTTGAAGATTGGTTCACAAGTAGCGGTTAGATGGGAAATGAATCTAGCAATGTAGTTTAGACGTCCCAAGAAACCCCTAACCCCCTTCTCGGTGCGGAGAGTTGGCATCTCTTGAATAACTTTAACCTTTGCATGATCTACCTCAATACCTTTGCCACTAACGACGAAACCTAGTAGTTTACTGGATCTTACCCCAAAGGTGCATTTGTTCGGGTTCAGTCTTAGCTTGTATTTCTTCAGCCTGTCAAACAATTTTTGCAAATGGTTCAGGTGTTCTTCTTCAGTTTGAGAGCTGACTATCATATCATCAACATAGACCTCTATCTCGTAATGGATCATATCATGGAACAAAGCTACCATGGCTAGCTGATAGGTTTCCCCAATGTTCTTCAACTCAAATGGCATAACATTATAATAGAAGGTTCCCCACTGTGTAACAAATGTAGTCTTCTCCATGTCTTCAGGTACCATTTTGATCTGATTATAACTGGATAAGCCATCCATGAAGGAGAATATCTTATGCTGCAATGTTATCAACCAGAACATCGATATGAGGAAGTGGAAAGTCATCTTTGGGGCTCGCCCTATTCAAATCTATGTAATTCATTCACATATGTACCTTATTGTCTTTTTTAGGTACCGGTACCACGTTCGTGACCCATTGTGGATAAGAAGTTACAACTAAGAATCTGGCATTGAATTGTTTCATGACTTCATCCTTGATCTTTTCGGACATCTCAGGACGCATACGACGAACCTTTTGCTTCACTAGAGGGCAGTCTTCTTTAGTTGGCAGATGATGAACCACGATATCAGTATCTATCCCCGACATGTCTTTGTATGACCAGGCAAAGATCTCAACATAGTCATGTAACATCTAAACTAACCGTTCTTTAACACTATTTTCCAAATTGTCCCCTATCTTGACTTCCTTTTTATTCTCCTCAGTACGTAAGTTTACTGTCTTGACCGGCTCTTCATGAGGCTGTATTGCTCTTTCCTCTTGTTGTAATAGTCTAGCAAGTTCTCCTGGTACTTCACAATCTTCCTCACCTTCGTCCTCGGCTTGGTAGATCGTATTTTCAAAGTCATAACTGGCAATAGCAGAACTTTTACCAGTGGGATCCAGGGTGGATGTGGATCTGCAATTTGATATGTGGGTGTGTGTAAGAGCACATAGCTATTTTGACAAAATAAAGTAAAAGAAAAACAGAAAGCGTAAAATTTGAATGAAAAAACGTCTGATGATTTATTAATGACATATGAAAATGACATGTGATAACCCTCACAATAGACCGTTGTGCCTCGGGTAAGACACAAGGCTTTAGAGTTTAAATTTTTCAAAAATTATATATCCTCAAAAATAGAAAAACAATTACTCATGGATAAAAGAGATAGGCACAAAGTCTCTAGCCGTCTAATTATTGAGTCCACCGTTGATAGTAGGGAAGATCCAATTGTCCAGGTCACAGTCACTGTTAGCGTCTTCTACAACATTGACTCTATAGTTGCTGATGTGTAGTGGTGGTCCTCCGGCGCGAGCACGACGAACAACTTTTTGAGCTCCTAAAGTGAAACCCAAACCAAATTTGTCAGACTTATAGAGGATGTCAAGGAGTTGGACCCAAATAGTACACCCAACTTCTTCAACTACATCCTTAGCATCTTTTAGAGAAACCATTTTTAGTGGAGGTCTGGTAATCTTTGGAACAACATTAGCAGCTTTGGTAATAGCAGTCGTCTGAGGAACCTCTTCAAAATTCTGACAGGGTCTTTCAATGAACTCTCCGTCCATCTCAACATATCTGAAAGAGTTAAAGTTGCTTACCATATACTCTTCTTCGCCACGGACTGTAACAATATTTCCATTAACAGTTACTTTAACATCTGATGCAAAGTGGAAGTGACGGTGTCGGCCCCATGAATCCAAGGGCGTCCTAGTAACCAAGAGTAAGACGGGCGAATGTCCATCACGTAGAAAGTGAAGTCAAAAGTTTATGAACCAACTTTAATCGGGATGTCCACCCCCCATGTACCATCCTTTTGGAACCATCAAAAGCCCTCACCACAATATTATTGGGCTTCATTAGGAGTCCTTCACAGTCCAATATGTCTAAGGCACCCTTGGGTAGAACATTCAAAGATGAACCCGTATCAACTAAAACATGAGCCAAAGTAGTACCCCTACACTTAATAGAGACATGCAGGGCATCATTATGTTTTCTTTCCTTAGGAGTCAAATCAACATCGGAGAAGCCTAGCCCATTGTCGGCAGTCAGACTAGCAACACAGTCTTCAAATTGGTCAGCGGAAGTCTCTTGTGGCACATGAGCAGACTTCAGAAACTTCACCAAAGCTTTAGCATGGGCTTCGGAGTATAATAACAAGGCTAGCATTGAAATCATTGAGGGAGTCTGCCCCAATTGTTCCACAACATTGTAATCACTCTTCCATATGATTTTTAAAATTTCCTCAATTTCTCATTTGGAGGCCTCAGGAATGGCTTCTTTAGGTGCCTTCGTCCGTGTAGGCTCAACCGATACTTCTTTTCCCCCAGTCTCAGCTGATTCAGTAGCAGGAATAACAACAGGAGTAACAATAGGAGTAGAAACATGAGTATTAGCAGGAATAACAAAAGGAGTGACAACAGTCTTTGGAGGGATTTTAGGAGAGAAAATCCTTCCACTTCTGGTAACTTTACTGGTCCCAACAATGTTGTCAATGTTAGGATCAGTATCTTCAGTAACTTCACTCTTGACGGCCAATAGGTCTTGCTTGACGCCATGATAATAAACGCCAGCTCCATAATTCTAAGGAACGGCTTTATCGGAGGAATATGGTATGGGCCCTGGAGAGGTAATGATCAGGGGGGCAATTTTAGGGCTGTCAGTAATCCTTATAGGCCTTTTGGAGGAGACCCTTGTAAGATTATTAGAGATGGTAATAATCGATACATCTTCACACAAACTTTCTTCACACAAATTAATGATTTTGTCAATTCTTATCTTAAACAATTTATTGGTAGTAGTAAGTACTCATTGTTATTGTTTAAGTGATCGATTAGTAAGTAATCGCGTTGACTCATTTCTCATCATAAGATCTTCACACGGTTTCGCATATCCGATCTTTTCAATAACGGATCGTTTAGACGATTTTGATTCAGGAAGCTTTCGCATCATTTCAAAACAAATTTTAAAAGCACGATTTTTTAAATAAAGGATCTATTCACCCCTTCCCCCTTCCAAATTTGTCTCATCAACTAACATTTTCTTCCAATGGATTTGATCCTTGAACTTGCGCTTCCTACCATATGTGAAAATTACGTAAGAAGAAGCCGTGTTGAAGTGAAGCCGTGATGAGATGAACCCTAGATCTAGATGTTGAGCAATACGAAGAAGAAGATAATCCAATTTGTAATTTAATCTATATTATTTAACATTATTTAACATTGATATTTTATAAATAAATAAATTGAAATAAAGCCACATGTTACTTATTTTAACAAAAATGTCAACATGTCAATTTCACATCAGCATTTTAAGTGACCAATTCCACTAAAGGGCTTAAACGAGAAAATCTTTAAATCATAGGAATGAATTTTTTTTTTTTTTTTATGATTGTTTTTGGGATTCGCTCAATATGATAGGGGACAATACCAAAATAAAATAAAATAAATACTTTATATTAATATCTTATTATAAAGTAATAACAAGAGCAAGTTGTTAAGCATTTCCAACACATATAGTAATTTTGGTTCTTTTCTTTGACCATCATCATTGAAACATGTTTCTACATCTAAACTAATTTAAGTCTTTTTCAACATTTATGTCAACTTGCATCTATTTTTCTCGTTTCAAGATAAGACATTTCTGTTATATTATAATTATTATTATAGCTAGAAAGATCAAGGTATGCATAATAAAATTAACTTGTGTTATTTAAAGATCAATAAATTTATTGTAATATTTCTCTCTCAATGTATGAAATTTGAATATGAATATCTCTATAAATCTGTAGAAAACAAAAATGAAATATTACACTGTAATTTTCTGCAATACTATATGTTCTTATGCCAATCTCTCACTTATTTGCTATTTCTCATAATTTACGCACTTCAAAAAATGTATATAGTATAAAATTTAAGTGTACATGAATTATTTCTTTAAAACCAATAGAGGCTTAAGCATCAACATTACTATTATGACACATACTAAATACTAATTATAAACATTAGAAAGATTTGATGTGTTAAGCACATCATGTGGATTTATTGTTATTATGGAACAAGGACAATAAAAAAACTAAATACTCAAAATTTTAAAAGCAGGGATCAGGACTCAGATTATGCAACTTAGAGATGAGCTCTTCTCTTTGTTTAATATTGCTGATGGCTTGTCTTATTATATTGGAAAAAATAGTGTGATATTTTTTTTACGAAGAAATTTTTTAAAATGGGTTGTGTTTTGTTTAAAATAATAAATAATAATATCAAATATAATCAGTTAATAATTAAATAGTTAAGGTATATCTAACTATTGAATTTAATAAATTAATTAAATATTAAATAATTGTTTTAGTTAAATATTAAATAACAATTAAATAATTGATAATTTTAAATATTAAATATTTAAGGTATATTTAGTAAACTAATTATTTTAAGTATTAAATAGTTAAGGTATATTTAACTATTACATTTAAGAAACTAATTAAATATTTTAATTATTTTGATTAATAATTAAATATTTTAATTAAATTTTATATAATTATTAAATAATTAATAAAAAATAATTATTTAACAAGTTAAAATTTTAAGAGTTAAAATATTAAATAGTAAAACTACTAATTTAATAGTTAAAATAATATTAAATAAATATTTAATATATTTACTGCTAAATAATTGTTTGTATATTAAGAATAAATATACACAAATTAAAATTCCTTCCTTGAAATAAATATATGTTTTAAATAAAACAATTTAAGTAAATACTAAAAAATCCCATTATTTAATATTTAACTTAATGAATATTAATCTTAAATAAAATAAATATTTAAATAAAATGAATTTTTCAATAAATATATCCATGTTTAAGTATATAATTATGTAATATTAGTTTTAAATAAAACATATATTTATTATTGAAATAAAATATTATAAAAAAATATATTATTGAAAATGTATAGGTATTTTAAATAAACAGTGTTAATATATAAATAATATACAAATTTCTTATACATAATATATAAATATATAAATAAATATATAAATTTCATATGGATTAATTAGTTCAGTTGTAGTTGATGAAGTATTCAAAACTTGTAACATTGAGGCGTCTTCCCCCATTCATTAGCTTCCCACTAGTGTTGCTTAAGGTCCACACAAATATAGCGTCGGCTCGACACTACACTTAGCTTCCAACATTGAGGCGTCTGCCCCGACCTTGACGCTAGACTGGCGCTAAGACCAATTAGTGTCGTTTTTTTAGCCATTTAGGAAGGGCTTTTAGTCGACGTTAAAACATTGTTTTCTTGTAGTGTGTTAGAGGAATGATACAAAATCATTCTCCTAAAATAATGTAACACAATGATCAAAAGAAAAGAAAAAAGAAGAAGATGGAGAAGGAGAGATGATTAAACACAATTGAAATGTAACAAGGGATTATATATCATAAACTTCAACCATTCAAGCTCACAACACAAAGGAATGAACTAATCATTAATCCAAAGTACAAAAACTGATCAAATGTTCATTTAAATGATAAGTTTGAAATGATAAAAGTTCATGCAACCAAAGCATCATTCAAAGGCCAATTGAAATTGATGAAGTATTGATCGCCCAAGTCATGATCCAAGATCAACAAAAGTCAAACAAAAATACGATTAAAAAAGATTTTAATAAAGATTTAAAATGGAAGTTAATTGAAAAATTTCAAAGAGACATCAAAACATCAAATAAATTTCCAATTTTTTTTTTAATGTCAGGCATATTATAAGTAATTAGATCTCAAAAATTAGAGAGAAAAATATTTGAAAAGGTGTGAGAACAAATTATTAAATGAAAATAAAAAAGAAAATAGAAATAAAATAGCAAAAGATGATAAAAATGATTTTAAAATTTTGGAAAAAAAATATATGTGATAGAAAATAATTTTTGTGATTTATGAAAGAGCTATTTAAAATATATTAGAAAAGAAAAAAGGAAATAAAATGGATTAAAAATAAGGTTAACGACTAGGAGGCGTGTGAAGTTCTGATTGGTCAGGATTTGAAATTTCCAACCAGAGCACGCGTTTCCCTTCATCTTCTTCAACCTTTGTTCAATTTATTTAGATCCATGAAATCTGAGTTTTAAGCTCAAACCACACATGTTTAGGCTTTTACTCATGTCATCTTTCATGTCTCTCTGTATTAGAGTGATCGATTGGCTCTAAACAGAGAGAATTTGCACAAAGAATACACAAAACCCTAGCTCTTCAAAGTAAAATTAAATGAAAAATAAAAAGAATAAATTTCAGGTAAGTGAGGGCTTCCAATTAGTGAATCAAGATGAAGAGTGTGGTAACTCGTTTGCTCAGAAATTTAACTCGTATCTACCTTTTCAGTTGAAGCTTTGAAGGCTAACAATGGTGAAATCGAGTTAAAGGTTGCGGGAGGTTTCAAGCTTCAATAATGGTTCAATTAGATTCAGATGGTGCCAATGAGTGATTATGGGCAAAGATTTGAAGTAAAAACAAGCTTAAAATGAAATGATAGTTTATATTTTTTTGAGCTTTCATGAGTGAAAATGACACAGGTCAGTGGCTCTCAAAGCTTTCAAATGAAGGCAAAATGATATTCTATTTCTAGGAAACATAATGAAATCATGGTATGTGCGAAATTATATATAGAACGCGGGAACCGAGTTAGAATTTCTTGCGTTGAAATCTGTATGAAAATATGGGGTGAAATGCTTGAGCTAGGCACGAAATCAGAACATTTTGCACTCCACTATATGCGTTTTGCAAGGACAAATGAGTTGCACATGTGCTGGTGGTCCGAAGTGAAAGTTTTGGATGATTTCAAGTTACATGCCATACGTGTAATACAAAATTTAAGGTACCATGTTGGAGCTTAGGCCAAATGAAATCTACTTGTGCATTTTGAAATATTCTTTGTGCCAAGTGATCTCCTCATGATGAAGAATAAAATGCAAAAAGAATCACATTAAAAGGATGCTTTAGTTTAAAATGGAATGGATAATAAGTTTAAATCATGATCTGATTTCTGACCTAAAAAAGGAAAAATAAAAATAATGAAGGACATAAATTCTAACCCATTAAAAAATCTAGAAATAACGATAGTTGGATATTTCCAACCTATCTCTAAATTTTTTTTCAAAATAACAAATAGGAAGTGAATTCCACCAAGTGTCATAATCCACAAAAAACTTGTGTTGGCTAAACTATCTGCATGTGCATTTCCCTTTTGAAAAAATGTGAGATATATTGAACCTAAAGAAGTACATAGTGTATAAAGTATTCTTTAGTCTAATTGAAAGATGCCAACGGAAAATATTCAAATAAGAAATTGCACGAATTTCATGCATTGATTCATATTCAAGCCAAATATTTTTCAATTATTCCTATTAGCATATTCGATAGCAAGCATGATTCAATGCAATTCATCTTTCAAAGAGGTGAAAAATCTAATATTAGATGAGAAAGCTCCCAAGAATGTTCCTAATTTATCCTAAAATATTACACTATTAATTGATATTCTAGAATTATCTCTTGAAGCTCCATTCATGTTGCAATTAATCCAATTATGACTAGGAACACACAATTTAACTTGTATGTTTCTAGGTGGGGGAAAAGGGCGACATTTGATGTCCCCTACTATGAAATAGGTTTTTTTAAACAGATTGTAACAGAGCTTTTACCTCGGTTTGGTGAGAGAGGTAACAAAGGATGTAATATAAAATTCGCCCTTTTTCTCCCTTGGTTAATTTTTCCACTGAGGTGAAATCAAAACTACAAAATCAACAACCTTTTCCCTTAGTTGGTAATTCCACCAAGGTCAAATTAAAACTATAAAACCATTCTCTAGGATGGATCGAAAGAGTAGAGAAATATTTTGATCAATGTTGGTTCCTTATCTCTTCTCTTGTAATTGCTAAAATTCATTTCTTCAAAATATATATAAAATGTTCAATATTGTTAGGAAAGCATGAATGTAATTATTGTTGTTGAGTTTTAATATTTCTAACAACATTAATAACAACAACAACATTACTAAGTTGTATCCATGACTTCCTTATTTAAAATCAAACATTTTACAAGAATCCATTTAAGAAAATAAGTTTAGAAAATACAAGAGAACCTTAATACTTTCTCTTCTTTGGAATCCATCCTAGGGAGTGCTGTTGTATTTCATGCAAAGTTTTCAGTACCAGTGTATCTTTTTATTATTAGTGGTGTCACATTTCACCACTTCGCACTCTATGTTTCAACATGAATGGTTGTGATATTTATGTTACAATATGTTGGTTGTTGTGGGTTTCATGCGGATCGCAAATGTTTTATATTGATTGACGATATGAAAGTGTCTTGGTCATTGTTATTTTATTAATGAACAATAGAGATAAGTTGGTTATATAAACAAGCATGCATCTTTTCCCTCGATTTCAAGCATAACCAAGAGAATATGTATTAATTAAAAAATGCGCTAAAATGATGTTGTAGCGATTGGAAGGGGGTTGGTCATAATATTTCCCTTTGTTTCTTGTACAACTTAGAGAATATGTTATAAATAAATAAAATGCCTAAATGCAGTTGCTAGGATTTAAAGGTGGTTAATCATAACCTTTTCTCTCGGTTCCTACCATAAGTAAGGGAATATTTAGTATTTTTAAAATAAAAATTGAAATGTGATGCACCTATGTTTGTCACCTCGGTTGTTTGTTTGTTGTGGTGTAAGTTTTGTCATAAAATACATTATTTGATATTGTGATCAATACATTTAATAATTATAAACTCATGAATTGAAGAGTGCATGTGCTTCTTGAAAGAAGTAGATATCATATATACTAATTAGTTAACATGAAGAATGTCTCTATCAAAATCAATGTTATTGTTTTGAAACATGATATTATTTTTTGTATGCCAAGTTTTTCAAAAAGTTATTATGATAAAAGTCATGATTAAATTCAGAACTTGAGAACTCCAACTTATAACAGCAAGTTTAAATAAGATTTTGTGACTAGTTTTATCAATGTGCATCCCAAACAATGGCTTCATCCTATGCTAAAAATGTAAAGTGTACATACATCAAAGAAATAAGTGGTCTGTAATTTCCACATCATGATTGCATATAAAGAACCTTAAAACTATATGCATTCTCCTTTAAATCAGGTTGTCTTATGCTTCAATAATATTACGCATTTGTTCCTAACTCACTAATGACTTAGTAGGTGGTATGTATGGTGATTGAATGAATTTTGTCCAAAAAGTCTCAATATTATCTCCCTTAACACAATTGTAGGCATCTTTAAAAGATCGATAATTATTTGTAGATTTTGTCGAAATGAGTTTTTCAACAATAGTATTATTTTATTCAATATAATATGAAAGTTTTGTAGGTAAAAACAAACAATCAAATAGAAGAGAAAGAGAAGAAAGAGAAAAATTAGTTGTTAATGTAAAATACTCTTTTATAAATAAATGTATTCGTTAAAGTGAAAATAATAAAAAATAATAATTTGATCTTTTATTGATCACATATAAACAAATATGACATAGTATACCAAAGTGGTCATGTGAAATAAAAGAAAAGATATAATATATAAATTATTCCGTTTGGGAACCATAAATGGATACATTTGGTGAATTGATGATCTTGAACCGGCAATGTCATACTCCATGGTAGCGGGGAGTGAATCTATAAGGTTAACACTCTAACTATAAAGTCAGTTCAAGATGTTTGATATTTTAGTAAGGTTAAATGGATTCAGGTCTGAATCGTGAATGAAATCACTTTTCTTAAAAGTTTTTCAAGTACTATTTTTATTGTCTTAGAGTTAGAAAGCAATAATACCTAGGATAATTCAACCTTTTAATGGAGTCTATACAAGATTGGTGAAGAACTCAATTATACACTTTTTTGATATTAGAGCACACCCATGGATATTGATTGTCTATAATTTCCAACACAAGATTCAATAAGTATAGAGAAAATTGGAGAACAGAGAATGTACCATACTTTTCATGTGAACTGACTTTTATACTTTGGGTCACGTGGAATGGACATTACGAGAATTAGGCATCAATTATTTGGGCCTTTGGCGGGTCCATAACAATTGTTCCGAAGGCTTTGTTGGATACTGAGAGGAGAAGCCTTTAGCAATTTTGGTCGGCCTCTAGGAAGTTGTCTGATGTGTATTGGAATTGAAACGCTTAGGTCATTAAAATGTTTTACCCGCTTCTTCTAACATGTGGGCTGATGTGACAAGTTAAGACACTACACAACTTATAATGCACTCGAGTATGCATGTATTCTTAAAGAAAAATTCAACCATTAATCTTGTAACTCTTTTCTTTCATTGATTTGGGTCATTCCGTTGTCTTTAAAAAAAAACAATCACATATATTTTTAACCAATAACTTCTAATGTAATATTCAATACTTTTATTTTTCTAAACTCCTTACAATATGATTATTTCGTCTTTATATTTTTTATGTTTTATTATAAGTGTTTCTTTTGTAACATTGATAATTATTTTATTGAATTAAAAATGTCTCTTTTTTTATAATGACTGTGTGAAAAAGATATCATTTTTATTTAAAACAACAATGTAAATTTTTTACGATCTATTTTTATAAATATCAATCTTTGTTGCCACTTTTTTTAACCAAAAATTATTTTACAATCCCATTTTAAAAAATGTTTTTAAAATTTATATATGTTTTTTAAAAAACAATAAAATTAATTAATGACATATTTTGAGACAATTATTTTTACCAATTTTTCTAAATTATGTTTATTTTTTTAACTATACTAAAATAATTAAATGAAATATTTTGATTATTTTTATTTTAAGTTTTTACTATAAAGTTACAATTTTTTATTGTGTATAGTAATGAGCTTTGTATCTTATGAAAAGATAGAAAATATATTGACCAAAAGAAAAAGAAGAAAGAAAATATAATTAATTGTGATGTGTATTAAAAAAGAGACTTTGAAGAATAATAAATTAACATAATTGTTTCATATTTTTTGATCAACTTGTTTATTTTCTTAAATTAACTTATCTTTTCAAAATAAAAATCATTATTAATATATGGCATTGTAAATTTAATTAATATAGACATTAAAGTAAACATAAAATCTCATTTCATTTCCTTTTTAATATGATCCCATTTTTAAATCAATAAATGTTTAATAAACTTATTTTCTTAACTTAATGGTTAAATGATTTAAAAAAAAAACAATTATTATGTTAAATGCCTTATAATATGGTTACTCTGTCTTGATAATTTTTATGATTTATTATAATTTTTTCCTTGCAACATAAATAAATATATTTTAATGGATTATAAAAGTCTTTTATAATATTTTTTAGAAAATTAAAATCATTTATATTTTAATATGATATTAATTTTTAAAATGTTTTCCTGAAAAATAAAAAGCATAGAGAAAGGTATAAAGAGACATATAAATTCAAGAAAAGTATTTCAGAGAATGATATCTTTACTCTTAACTAACAAGCACACCTAAAAAAGACAGAGAAAGTTACAAACACACGTTTTATTTTTTTGGAATTTTTAACCTTCATATAAAGTTTACATTATAATTAACCGAAAATATGCTTTTTGAAATTAAATGTCGACCAAGAAAAAGACAGTAGAGTCACTGAGAAACCGATCTAGACACGACAAAACATTTTTTAAATAAATTCAAATTAAAAACTAAAAATGGTATGTTACTTACGCATCAAATAGTTCGAACAAAGGATTTCAGATAGAGAAAACACATAGAACATAGAAATTATGTAAAAAGAAACAGCTTAGAATATGAGAGATATAAGAAGAATAATATTTTTGAATAGTAATACTTCAAATAGAAAGAAAAAAGATCTAAAATATATATTTATCAAAATATACAACTCAAAATCTAATTAATTGAAAGTTATATTAGTAAAAAGTTATCTATAATTAAAATTTTTCATAGATATGTGATTTAAAAAACAATTTTGACGTGGCGAAATTTTATTGATACATGCCATTTAAAAAGTAAATTACCCCAATTTTATAAGGGGTGATCAAGAATTTACATAATTTTATATATGATCGAAGATTTTAATTATTTGGGATAATTAATATAGAATAAAATTATAATTGACAAAATAAATAATAAACTAGCATAATTTCATTATTAATTGATTATATTATTGTAAGTAAATCATATTCAGAAACTGTTGGTAGATTCAGTGTTGCTCAAAAGCAGTAGAATTTCAGAGATTGTTAGTCAGAAGCTGTAAGTTTATGAGACTGCTTAGTTAGAAGCATTAGTTTGATATATTAAAAAGTTGTTGTTAGTCAGAAGCAGAAGTTTCTGAAGTTACATCCAGAAGTATGTTCAGCTCAGTTTTTGGGTTCTGAGTTTGTTAGCGTAGGTGTTATATTTAGTATTTCCTAGTTTGTACCTTTTAACTTAGGGTGTGTTCGTTTCAAGGTTACAAAAATTATTCCTGGGAATGTGACAATAGAAATGCGACAATGAGAATGCAATATTCCCATGTTTGATTAAAGTTTTAAAAAATCCTTTCAATGAATTTTTTATTCTAAAGAATATTATTTACTCATGGATTCTCTATTTTTATTCCAAGGCATAAAGGGTGGGAATAAAACATTCCCATGAGAATAAATTCAACTAACTCTAACTTTCCACTATCACTCCTATTTACTTTTTTTTTTATAATTTAAAATTAAACAAATTTTATAATTATTCTTAGGAACTAAAATTCTTACAAAACACATGGATTGGAAAAATATTCCCAAGAATAATAATCCTAGGAATATCATTCCAAGGAATACAATTTTCAATCATGAAACAAACACACCCTTAGTCATTAAGTTTACCTTTTATTAATGGCTACGTGATAATTCACTTTGTGTATAAATAGACTAGTAGTAGATGTCATTTGTAACAGTAAAAGTAACAACAATCATTGTTCAATCATTCTTCCTTACAACTTTATAGCCGTCATTCTAAAGCTTTAATATTATTATCTCTTACCTTTTCTTCATTTAGAAACCTTGTGCACCAACAAATTGGTATCTAGAGCTCCGGTTGGATTCACAGGAAATACGAGTGAAACAGTGAGGCATTGTGTGATTGATTTTGGTTCTTGAGTTCGTGTTAAATCTTGAAAAAAATCTGAACAGAATCCCATTTTTCTGATTTTGTGGGATTGTGAAAAATTATATTTGTGAGATTCGAATGTTCTGTACAAGGTTTAAGATTTACGAAAACGACAATCTGAGTACCAAGCTTCCAGTGTTCGATGGCAAGAAGTGGAATCGTTGAATGATTCAGATGCGTGTTTTGTTCGGTGCTCAAGATGTTCTTGAGCTTGTTACCGAAGGTTATGTTCTAGTTGCATAAAACAAACAGAAGAGAAGAGAAATGCACAAAGAGACAAGAGGAAGGAAGATTAAAAGGCGTTGTTCTACATCCATTGGTGGGGATGTGGATGTGTTTGAGAAGATTGCAGATCTGACGACGTCAAAGGGCGCGTGGGACATACTGGTCAGAAGTTATGGTGGTAACACATCAGTGAAGAAGGTGAAACTTCGGTTCCTACGAAAGCAATATGAGAATATGAACATTAAGGACAACGAGAAGGTTTGAGTACATCTCTAGAGTGATTTTGATCACTAATAAGATGAAAGCTTGTGAAAAAACTCTTTCTGAACAAATAATCATTGAGAAGATATTAAGGTCTCTTACTCCTCAATTTGATTACATTATTGTAGCATTTGAACATTCTAAAGATATGGACACCATGAGAATAGAAGAGCTGCAAAGCAGTCTAGAAGCGCAAGAGTTGAGTCTGTTTAAAAGAACTTCTAAGAGGGAAGTTGAGCAGGCTCTAAAGGCTTCTTTTGTCAAGAAGCACCAGAACAGAAAATACATGGTAGTTCCCATAAGTAAAAAGTCTTATACTATGATGAGCAGAAACATCGAAGGGAAAGGAGAAGTATGACAAGAGACTGGTTAAGTGTTACTGTTGTAATAGGTTTGTCCACTTTGCTAAAGATTGTTGGTTAAACAAAGAAGAAGCAAAAATAGCCAGAGGAGATTCTGATGGTGAACCTGTGCTATTAATGACTTATGAATCTAATGAGGAAGAAGCTGACTCAGAATATTTTGTCTCTGGAGGAGTGTTTTGAATATGAGTCAGAATCACAAGATGCTGCTACAAATTTTGAAGGTGAGTTAGAATCTGAGGTTTCTAAAGATGAGTCAAAGTTAGAAGATGACTCTAAAGCTAAAGATAAGTAAGAATTCGAAGGTGATTCTAAGTCTGAAAAAGAATCAAAAGATGAGTAAGAATTTGAAGAAGAATCTGCTTCTAAAGATGATTCAGAACTTGATAGTTTAGAAGTTTTTGGTAGTATCCGTGTTGTTCAGAAGCATTAGAACTTCTGAGGTTGTTAGTCAGAAGTTGTAAGCTTCTGAGACTGCTTAGTTAGAAGCAATAGTTTGATATATTAAGAAGTTGTTGTTAGTCAGAAGTAGAAGCTTCTGAGGTTATGTCCAGAATTATGTTCAGCTCAACTTCTGGGTTCTGAGTTTGTTAGCTTAGCTGTTAAGTTTAGTATTCCCTAATTTGTATCTTTTAACTTAGTCATTTAGTTTACCTTTTATTAGGGCCTACATGACCATTTACTTTGTGTAAATATAGACTAGTAGTAGTTGTCATTTATAACAGTAACTGTAACAACAATCATTGTTCAATATATCTTCATTAAACTTTTATAGTTGTCATTATTGAGCTTTAATATTATTCTCTCTTACCTTTTCTTCATTTATTAATATTGTGCACCAACAAATTGGTTTCTAGAGCTCCGGTTGGATTAACGGGAAACACGAGTAAAACGGTAAGGCGTTGTGTGATTGATTTTGGTTCTTGAATTCGTGTTGAAGTCTGGAAAAAATTCTGAACTAAATCACATTTTTCTGATTCTGTGTGATTGAGAAACATTGTGTTTGTGAGATCTGAATATTCTGTACAAGGTTAAAGATAAACGGAAACAGAAATCTAAGTACCAAGCTCCAAGTGTTCGATGATAAGAACTGGAATCGTTGGATGATTCAGATGCGTGTGTGTTTGGTGCTTAAAATTTTCTTGAGCTTGTTAATGAAGGTTATGTTCCTGTTTCATAAAACACAACAAAAGAGCAGAGAAACGTATAGAGAGACAAGAGGAGGAAAGATTAGAAGGCGTTGTTCTACAGCCATCGGTGTATGGATGTGAACGTGTTTTAGAAGATTATAGATTCGACGATGTCAAAGAACGCGTGGGATATACTGGTCAGATGTTATGATGGTGACCCATCAATGAAGAAGGTAAGGCTTCAGTCCCTATGAAAGCAATATGAGAATCTCAACTAGAAGGACAACAAGAAGGTTTCTGAGTACATATTTATAGTTATAAATACAAAAAATTTATTATTTAATTTAGTTTACGATTTTTTAATTAATCATTTATTTCAGACAACTCATTTACTATAAATATGCAATCAGCAAAAAAAAAAAAAATTTAATACTAAAGTTAATCTTAATTTTTTGATTTACATCTAAATATATTTAAAAAAAGAAAGAATACAAAAAAGAGAGGTTCAAACTAAATCCCTCATAAAGGGAGAATATAAAAAAAAAAGTAAATAAAATATATTCTTTACAAAGTCAATTCTAATGATAAATAGAATAGTATAGATGTAAGATCTAAATTACCAAAATAGAAAAAGAGTTCGTACAACTATCACGTTTCCTATAAATATGAGATGACAAAAAAGAAATGGAACATGTATATTCTCTACAATTTTCCCATCTAAACTTAAGTTGTTAAGGAATAAAAGCAGTAACCCCAAAAGCTTTGACAACCACCCCAGAACATGATTTTAACCAAAGATTTTGGCAGTTGAAAGAAGAGATAATTTCAATAGTCTTAAGAACAAATAGAAAACTAGATTAGAACCAGCGCCATGCGCACAGGGGCGGATTCAGACATTTCATATTGGTGTGGCTAAATATGAATGAAATTATGAATTAAATCATATTAAAAATTAAAAAATAATATTATTTAAATCAATACATTATAATGAAAATCTTCTATCAAATATGAAGGATTAACAAATATAAAAGGGAGAGAGAAACTTGAGAGGTGGTGACAGTGTTTCAAAAATCAGACTGGACTAACCAGTCGAATCAATAACTGAAAAGTTCATTGGTCTGATTTGATTGCTAGGTCAGATAAGTTATTAAACCACTAAGAGCCGACCAGAATCGACCAATACCGATAAAAACCAGCGAATCGACGATTTTGAAAAATCAATGAATTACATGCTTGTTTTTTCCTCAAACAAAACGATATCATTTTGATAATTTTTTTAAAAATAAAGTTAAAATATAAATATACTTTATTCAAAACTTATTTGTAACAATTTTTTCTCTTTAAAAATAAATTTATTAGATATTGCACTTATTTTGTTATTTAGTTTATGTTATAATTATACTTTGTTCAAAATTTATTTTGATTTGTTTGGTGTACTATTTTGTTGTGTGTGATTATTATGTTTAGAATTTGAATTTAAAGAATGAAATAGTAAAATTATGATATTTTGAAATTTTAAAATTTGGTAGTTGTCGTGATTTTTTTATAGACGGAGTCATCTAGTTCGCCCGATTTAATAACTATATAATTTTTTATGGAAATTGATTTATTCAATTGAGTTATAAGATTTGTTCAACTGAATTATCCTCTCTCTCTCTCTATATATATATATATATATATATATATATATATATATATATATATATATATATATATATATATATATATATATATATATATATATATATATATATATATATATATATATATATATATATATATATATATATATATATATATATATATATATATATATATATATATATATATATATATATATATATATATATATATATATATATATATATATATATATATATATATATATATATATATATATATATATATATATATATATATATATATATATATATATATTGGTATTTTTTAATTTTATAACAGTTTTATATTTAATTTTAAAAAAAAATCTAAAACAATTTTGCCATTTTTCAATTATCTTTATCATATAAAAAAATGAAATAGTTGTCCAATTAATACGCTTTTTAATTTAAAATACATTTGTTATTATAAAAATTATGGATAATACGTATAATTGAGGAGGTGTAAGTAGAGTATATGTCCTTATAGTTAGAAATAGTCTAAGCTTTCCCCCCTTTAATTTTTGGTTAATTATTATTTTTTATAGTGGAAAACTTAAAATATTTAGAGTTATATGACATATGACATGTCGCGATATAATACGTTGCTTTCGATTTAATAGATTTCTAAATCAAGAATTGCGTGATGCAAGACTGTAAATTAGCTTGTTTATTTTTTTATTAAATTTTAAATATATTAAGAGTTGATTTTGATAAAATATGATTACTAAATTTATATTACATATTTTTTTGTGAATTATAATAGAGACAATAATATAGATTAATCACATAGAAAAATATATATTTTATTTGTAAAGAAAATACATGCGTGTGAATTGAAATTGATATCCGTAATTTAGGTTTACAAACATACATATCTATATAGTGGTTTTTTTATTTTGTTTTAATTCTCATGTTTTTTGGCCTTCATCTTTTATTTAGATATTTTACTTTAATTTATTAAATATATGTATTTATTTTTATTGTTAAATAAAATTAAAAATCTATTTATAATTATTATCAAATAAAACTTTCAATGACTTTAAAAGTTTTATGTCTATTTTATCAAACTTTATTAGATTGTTGCGTACATGTTATTTATTAAGACTAAAAATATTTATTTCAAGTGTTATTTTTATTACTATAATTTTTAGAAAACAAAAATATATTTTTGTGTTTGGATATTGACATCTCTTATATTTTTGAAATATGACAAAAAAGATAAGTGAAGATACATAGTTGGAGTAATGATTGACTTGTAAGACCATTTTATTAAAAATAAGATAAAAATATTTTATTGCATTTGAATTCTATTATCTCTTTTGTGTAGTATTTATTATTTATTATTAGTTTATTATTGGATATTACATGAAAGATATAGTAGAAAAGTATATAGACATCATAAAAACTAATTGTGTACTATATAATATTTTAAATAAGTTTAAAGTTACTTATACATAAAAATTATGTAAGAACTATTTAAATATTAAAAATATTAATTTCAAGTGTTACTTTTATTGCTATGGTTTCTGAAAAACAAAAAATATTTTACTGTATTTTGAATTTCCAAGTCTCTTTTATATTTGAAATATGAGAGAATATTAATTTAAGAGAATATACTTGGTTGAATTAATGATTGGTTTGTTAGATCAATTTGTTTAAATTAGATATTTTATTCCACGTCTTAGAGAGGGTTCAAACCCGTGACCTTTAATTTGTAGAAGTATATGATAAATGAGTTTTTGGATGTGCTACATAGGACTATAGAATGATGTGACAAATTTAGAATCACACTTGATGATGTGTTAGAGTTATAATTGATGATGTGTTGTTATATTATTTGATGCATTAGATTTAATATATTATATATACTTAAAAAAAAAAGATATGCATCAAAATATAGATACATATGATATTCTTGAATACTATAATTAAAAGACAATGAAAAAATTATAAAAATTAAATTAAGAATTTAAGGGATGATAATTGTATTTAATTATGAGTCAGTTTGGTGAAGATAAATAATAATAAAATTATTGTAACATATGTGTTTTGGAATAGAGGTTGAAGTGATAAAGAATAATTATGTAAACTTATTGTTATAGTCAATTCTAAGAGTGAAACATATGATTTTAATTGATGTGGCCAAAATATAGTATATATAAATTTGTTGTTAGATTTAATTTTAAAAGTGACATAGAGGATTTTAATTTATGTGGCAAAAATATAGTTATACGGCATAAGACATGTCGTGATATAGTCCTTTGCTTTAGATTTAATAGATTTCTAGATCAAGAATCGTGCGATGCGCGACTGTAAATTAGTTTGTTCAATTTTTAATTAAATTTTAAATATATTAAGATTGAATATTTTTTGTGTTTGGATATTGACATCTCTTTTATTTTTGAAATTTGAGAGAAATATTATGATTATATATAGTTGGAGTAATGATTGACTTGTTAGACCATTTTGTCAAAAATAAGATAGAAATATTTTATTGTGTTTGAATTCTCTTATCTCTTTTGTGTAATATTTGTTATTTGCCATCAGTTTATTATTTAATATTTATATAAAAAATATAGTAGTAAAGTATATACACACCGTAAAATATTATTACATACTATATTATATTTTAAATAAGTTTAAAATGACTTATATTTGAAAATTATGTAAGAACTACTTAAAAATTAAAAATATTTATTTTCAGTGTTATTTTTATTGTTATAATTTCTGGAAAATAAAAAATATTTTATAATATTTGAATTTCTACATCTATTTTATATTTGAAATATAAGAGAATATTTTTAATTTAAGAGAATATACATAGTTGAATTAATGATTGGTTTGTTAGATCACTTTATTCAAAATAATATTTTATTTTATTCCGTCTTAACGAGAGTTTGAACCCATGACCTTCAATTTATCAGAGTATATGATGAATGAGTTTTTAGATGTGCCACATAAAACTATAGAATGATGTGACAAATTTAAAATTATATTTAATGATGAGTTAGAATTATAATGAATGATGTCTTATTATAATATTTGATGCATTGGATTTAATATATTATATAGATATAAATTTACCAAAAAAGGAAAATAACCAAAGTAAAGGCTCATAAAACTCAACAATTAAATCACCTTTAAAGTCTCAAAAAAATCCACCAAAAACAGCTTTATTAGAATCATAAATGTAAGTTCCATCACAATTACTTAATAAATTATATACAAACAAAATGATTTAATATAACCTACTAAAATACTAACTTTGCATCGTAAATTTCTAAAATAATAGTTATTTAAAACAATTTGTGTTAAAATAATATAAAGTTAACTAATAAGTAGTCCGATGAATGTTAACTCTAAATTATTCATTAGATTAATCTCTTGAGTAACAAAATATCACAATAAACGGTATATATTTTCTTAGAAGATTTAACTTTAGTAATATATATGACGTGATAGTTTTAAAATTATTTGGGTTAAATATATCAACAATCCCGTTAAACATAACAAATTTTGTTTTTAATCTCTGTAAAAATTTCCTACAAACATAGTTTCCCCCTAAAGTTTCTCATCTAACCTAATAGTCCTTTCTTTTAATTTTTAATGACGGAGGATGACGTGATATGCAAGCGTTACGACGATTCTGACAGAACATGTAAGTCAAATTGCAAATCTTAACCCTTTCATATTAATAAATTCAGTAGAGACGAATAAAATGAATGCTAAATCCTTTGAAAATCTTTTTTCCCGAGTTTGCCTTACAATCTAGGCCATTTGAGGTTTGTTAGTAACCATAAAATGAATTACATCATGAATATTGCATTACTTTTCGGACTGTAAATCAACACAACTTCTTCATCAGGGAATTTTAATAGTTTTAAGTAACCAAAAAGTGAAATAAATTTTGATTAATCCACTACATTTCAGGCCTCAAATACTTATATCTTTTTCATTAGACAACAGTACCAAAGTGATACCATGCACACACTACAAGAAAATTGAATTGTAGTGACAGAAAGAATTTGTCACTAAATCTCCATACTTGATAGATAAAATATACCCGACGGTCAAAGTCTCCATGCATTATACATGCCGATTTGCAACGGTCATTTGGCCATATGTCAAAACTTGGAAAATAAAATATAAAAATAATTTAACACCATTACTATTTTCTTATTACAGTTGTTATCGAATGAACATATATATACTTTGACCACACTAATGTAATTTGTGATTATTCATCCACGCATCTAAAATCTCTTTCCATGACACAAAATAATTCAAAAGAAGCCCACAACTCCATTAAGTTTTTCTTGACTAATACACAAAGTATTGCCAAATACTCTCATTTTTGTTGTCTTGATGTTTTTTCATATTTTTAAATAAATAATAAATTGATATATGTTCGATGATTTTGATGATTTATTGTGGTAATTACTAAGGAAAAAAATCATATGACTAAATAAGTTTTAAACTAACATAATTTCATTATTAATTGATTATATAATACAATCCAAAATCCACTTAGGTGAACTTGGATGAGGTGGATACATAGCACGATAACTAGTAGTCCAAATACATAGACATTTCTGGCTGCAACTCTTGGTATGATCACGCTTCTAACCCTTGGGATCGCATTATTTTGGGCATGCAACACTGCAAAAAAAATCAAGAAATTAAAACTAACACATCAAAAGACTCAACTCTTAAAAAAAAACAAAGAGAGTACCTTTGATATTGAACAGATATTTTTCCAGCATTACGTAGGTTGTTTGCTTGACCTGAAATTGCCATCAAACCGAAAGCTTTCCCACTCAAATCAAATAAATGAGGACAACCAGGACATTCGTCGGTGATAAATACCGTAACAGGGTTGCCTGAGCAAGCAGAATTTTCTGTACACTTCACCTGAAATTAGAAAATAAATTCAATATGTGAATTATTAATAAAAATATTTAATAAATTTTTCAATAAGTCTGGTTAAGAAAAAACTTTAAAAGATGTAATACTAGTGATTTTGTTAGACCTGATAACATGTGCCGCAGCCTTTCCCGGATTGGTAGATGGAAGGGTTTCCAGCTGATATCATTGAGTTGTATGGAGGGCCAGCAACAGCTTTTCCAAATAAACAAGCACCACCTTCAAATAAATTTACATATCAATTAAAGTCATTTAAATAAATATTTGGTTACAAAAATATGAATTTTAGTTAAGCAAAAAATTCTACTATATACCGTCACTTCCAAATCCTTCTGGAGCTCCATACCAGGTAGCCATTGTAGATTGCCAATTTGCATCAGATGTGAAGTTGGAAGCAACACTAACAAGCTTTTTTGGTTTAAAACAATCAGAAGGGGTCCCTAATATTGAGAGTAAACTTACAAAGATGAATATATGAGAAAATGCCATCATATCACCACAACACTAAGACTATATTGGTAAGTAATCTACAGTTTGATGAGTATGCTAAGGCCATTGAAGTATTTATAGAGATCAAGTTCTAAAAGATAAGTCACTGACATATCTATATTATAAGCAAAATTTTATTTTATAAGATTTAATCAATGAATCTGATTTAGTTTCTTATAATAAAGATTTTATTTCAAATGATTAAAGATCAAAGAAAGTAACAATTTTTTCTCTTGCTATTTAATAAAATATAAACTTAAATATATTTTTAATCTATACATACCAATATTTTCTGTTTTTGTTGAAATATTTTAATTTTTTTTCTTATATTTAATCTCTTAAAACTTTTTTTTTTATCTTTAATAGACAGAATTCGTTGACATCAACTGTATGTCTAAAGTCTTAGATCAAATCTCAATTGTAAGTCTAAAGTCTTAAAATAAAATATAATTCACACACTTTTTATAACAATGGAAGTAATTCTTCATTTTCTAAAAGAAAAACACATAATTCCAAAGATTTCTTTAAATAATTACAATTCTTAATAAAAAAATAGTTTCTTCTTATTTTAAAATCAAATTACCCTTTTTTATTTTCCTGAAGTAAAATTATATTCTATTTATTTAAAGTAAATAAAGAAATTGTTGCAAAGTAATGCTCAAAATGTGTCTAAAAATACAATATATTAAATAACTAATACATTTTAGTTTACTTGTGAAAGATATTAAAAACTTTTCTAATATTATTTCTTTTTATTAAAAAGTTATCTGAAAAATGTTAAAAAGTGAGAGAAAACTTGAACATTTCATTATTTTAATTTAATTGTGTCCAATTCTCTTCCTAAAATACATCATAGAAAATATTTCATTTATTTTTATCATTTCCAATATAAAAAAAGTGTATTTAGATATTTTTTATATTTTATCATATAAATTTTAAATTTAATTAAAGTAAATTGAAATCCTTAAATTAAAGAAGATTCTATCGTTCTAATATTTTTTTTTAAAAATTGAACCACTCATTCAACCTCTTTATCCATATATTTTAGATTATTAAAATGAAAATATTATTCACAAGTATCATAAAATAACATAAAATCATATTTTAAAAAATAAAATTTTATTTTAAAAAACAAAATAAAATTATGTTTTGATATACAACAAAAAAAGTAGTAATTAAAAAAGTTGCAGAATTAAAGATGTTCATTTTATATAAACTTTATTGTTAACGAATATAAATATAACTTAAATTAAAATCTATATACAAAAACTATAATATATAATTTAAATTTATATATATTATATTTTAAATTGATAGAAAAGTTTATTTTTGTAAATTATAAAATATTATTTCATTTTAAATTGATAGAAAATGTAATATTTAATTTAAATAAAATGTGTTGGAGCACAAGAAAGATAAAAAAAAAAATGAATATTTACTGATAGCTTCAAAAATAAGGATTTACAATTAATTACAATAACCTACTCCACTAGACTATTTATACATACAAATTAAATCTAAAATATATCTTCTACAAAAATATAAGAAGATCTAAGATTTATATCTTCTAACAAAGATATAAACAATCTAAAAGATATTTCTAAATATAAATTAATATCTAAATAAATTCTAACACCATCTCTTAATTTATATTTATCCAAAACTGACAACACCAATTCCATCCCTTAATCTAAGAAATTGTTCAGTTTTAATAGCCTTTGTCAGAACATCAGTCAGCTGATTCTTGGTGCTACAGTGCACAACCTGTATTATTCCATTCTGAACTTGATTCCTCAGAAAATGATACTTGGTCTCAATATGCTTGGTTCTCCCATGCAACACTGAATTCTTGGCAAGATTGATTGCAGACTTGTTATCAATCATCAGCTTCAGAGGTTTATTTAGCTCAATCTTCAGATCTTTCAGCAAGTTCAGAATCCACACAGCTTGACATGCAGTCAGAGCACCTGCAATATATTCAGCTTCACAGGTTGACAGAGCAACAACATGTTGCTTCTTGGAACACCAAGAAATAGAACCTCCCAGAAATTTGAATAAGTACCCAGAAGTACTTCTTCTGTCAACTCTATCTCCGCACCAGACAGAATCAGAATAACTCAGAAGTTCTGATTCGATCTTTCTTCCAGACGAAAATAACACTCAATATTTCAGAGTTCTCTTCACATACCTTAGAATCCTGACTGCAGCTTGGTAATGGGACCACGTTGGTTTGATCATAAATCTGCTAACCATTCCAACTGCATAGCAAATATCAGGTATGGTATTACACAAATACCTTAGAGAACCAACCATCTGCTTGAAGGTTGTAGCATCCACATCCTCTCCATAAGAATCAGAATCCAACTTCTGATTCGTATCAGCAGGTGTGATAGAAACCTTGCAATTTTCTAGCTCAAATCTCTTCATAAGCTCTAGTTCATACTTCATCTGATGTAAAATGATTCCTTTCTCAAAGTACATAAATTTTATCCCTAGAAAGAAACTCATTTTTCCAAGATCTGTCATCTCAAATGCATTCATCAGAACTTTCTTAAACTCAACTATCTCTTATTCAGAACATCCTGTGAGTAATATGTTATCAACGTAAAAACAGATCAGAATTATATTACCTTCTGAAGTATGCTGAACATAAACACCAGACTCGATCTCACATTTCTGAAACCCTTTTTCCTTAAAAAACGAATCAATTTTCAAATTCCAAGCTCTGGGCGCTTGCTTCAATCCATACAAAGCTTTGTGTAATTTGAACATAATCCCTTCCTGATGTTTTTTCTCAAATCTAGGAGGCTGTGAGATATACACCTCTTCTTGTAATGGACCATTCAGAAATGCATATTTTATATCTAAATGCATCAGAGGCCAATTCCTGTTAGCAGCTATTATAATCACTAGTCTGATTGTTTCATGTCTCGCTACAGGTGCAAACACTTCAAAGTAATCCAGCCCAGGCTTCTGTATAAAGCCTCTTGCTACTAATCTGGCTTTGTGTTTGCCAATTGATCCATTTGGCTTTAGCTTCTACTAGAAAACCCATCTGACGCTGATGGCTTTCTTGCCTTTTGGAAGTTCTATCCACTTTCAAGTCTTGTTTCTCTCTATAGCATCAAGTTCTTCTTTCATGGCCTATAACCAAACATGCTGCTTAAGAGCCTCTTCTGTACTCACGGGTTCAGAGTCTACTAACATTGCACACTGAATAACTTCTCCTTCAGAGTCTACTTCAGTGTCTTGCAATATCTCAAACTCTTCAAATCTTCTTGGGATACTTATGACTCTTTGTTGCCTCTGAACTGGACCTTCAGAATCTTGGACACCAGAACTTCCCCCTTCAGAAGGTCTTGCTTCAGAGTTTTAACTTTCTCCAAAACCTTGATTGTCTTCAGAGTCTTGAAAATTCCCATGGTCTGAATCATCATCAAAGTTAGAGCCACTACCTTCAGAAATACCATCTTTAAAAGTTGGATCACCTCTGCCTTCAGAAGTTCCACTTTGAGAATCATGATCATTGTCAAAGGCTGGATTTCCTTTAGAAGCTCCTCCTTCAGAAGTTCCACTTTCAGAATCAGGATTTCTACCAAAAACATGATTATCTTTAGAAGCTTGTCCTCCAGAACCTACGTCTTTAGAGTTTTCCCTTATAGAAGCATGATCACCACCAAATTCTAGATCATCATCAAAATCTGGATCAGAATCAGATTCACCATCTGACTCACCTTCAGAGTTTCCACAGTCATCATCTGACTCTAACTCGTCTTCAGAAACCTTAGATTCTGACTCATCTTCAAAATGTTCAGCGTCATCTTCTGATTTTGACTTATATTCAAAAACCTCAGATTCTGACTCATCTTCAAAATCTTCAGCGTCATCTGATTCTAACTCAGAGTCATATTCTAATTCTGACTCATACAAAATCACTTCTTTAGAATCAGAATATTCAGAGCCATATTCTTCTTCCCCTTCAGAATAAGAAAATGACAATTTCACTAGTTCCTCATCAGATTCATAAGCCATAAGTAGCACAGGTTCATCATCTGAATCTCTTCTGGCTACATTTGCTTCTTCTGACTTCCTTTCTTTGTTGGACTAGAAATCTCTGGCATAGTGACCAAAGTTCTTGCAACAGTAACACTGAACATTCTTCTTGTCAGACTTCTCCTTTCCCTTCTGGACATTCTTCTGCCTATCAGAATTTGAAGCTTCTGACTTTTGACCACCATTAGTTTTCTTCCTGACTTCTGACCAAGTCTGCTTCTGATTCTTCTTAC
This sequence comes from Vicia faba, assembly GCA_948472305.1. Classification (NCBI taxonomy): domain Eukaryota; kingdom Viridiplantae; phylum Streptophyta; class Magnoliopsida; order Fabales; family Fabaceae; genus Vicia; species Vicia faba. The sequence continues at coordinate 265,685,009 of OX451740.1, forward strand.
CAGAAGTTACCTTCAGAGCCTGCTGCTCTACTTCCTTCTCAGAAGTTCTTTCAGTCATACGCAACTCATGCGCCTCTAGACTACTTTGCAGCTCTTCAACTCTCATGGTGCTCAGATCTTTGGAATGTTCAATTTCTACAACAATGTAATCAAACTGAGAAGTTAAAGATCTCAAGATCTTCTCAATAATTACTTGTTCAGATAAAGTTTCTCCACAAGCTTTCATTTTATTAGTGATCAGAATCACTCTAGAGATGTATTCAGAAACCTTTTCGTTGTCCTTCATGTTGAGATTCTCATATTGCTTTATGAGAGACTGAAGCTTCGCCTTCTTCACTGATGCGTCACCACCGTAACATCTAACCAGTGTATCCCACACAACCTTTGTTATTTCAGAATCAACAATCTTCTCAAACACATTCACATTCACACATTGATGGATGTAGAACAACGCTTTATGATCTTTCTTCCTTAGCGCCTTCTGTGTTATCTTCTGGTCCTCTGTTGCATCTACTTCTAACAGATTATAGCCATCATTAACAAGTTCTAACACATCTTGAGAGCCAAATAACATGCGCATCTGGATCTTCCAACGATTCCAGTTTTTGCCATCAAATACTGGAAGCTTGGAATGAATATCTCAATCGTTTACGTTCATCTTCTACCTTATGTAATTTACGCATAATTTCCCAAATCAATGTTTTCTCAAAACTCCCAGAATCAGAATATTGTAATTCTTAATCATAATACTTCTTTTCCCGTGGATTTTGAACCGGAGCTCTATATACCAATTGTTGGAGCAGAAGAAAGATAAAAGACAAAAGGAATATTTACTGATAGCTTCAAAAATAAGGATTTACAATGAATTACAATAACCTACTCCACTAGGCTATTTATACACACAAATTAAATCTAAAATATATCTTCTACAAAGATATAAGAAGATCTAAGATTTATATCTTATAACAAAGATATAAACAATCTAAAATATATTTCTAAATATAAATTAATATCTAAATAAATTCTAACAAAATGGAAAAAAGTTTTTGGCGATGGCCAAAAAACCCGTACCCGTGAGTACGCACGGGTAAAACCTATCACGGTTAGGGGTAGAATGTTTTTATGGGTATCCACGGGTAAATTAATTGGATATTTAGATACCCTTTAACTTACGGGTACAAATACAGATTTGATGGTACCCGTACCCGTGGGTATCCGTATCCGTTAATAATTAGCAAAATTACTTAAATATTAATTTTTAAATCTAAAATTATTATTATTACTACTATTATTATTAATATTATTATTATTTTGTTTAATATGAAACTATTATTGTTTTGTCGAATGTAATATAATTATTTGAAAAAAGAAGAAATAAAATGAAAGTGATTTATTTTTGTTATTATTATTATTATGTGCTAAATTTGAAACTATTATTTTTCTTTAAATGAGATAAAAAATTTAGTTTATTATATATATATTATTTTTAAAAATATTGAAATAAAAGTATCTATGGATACCCGTATATACCCGCAGATATCTCAAAATCTACGGATACCCGCGTGGGTATGGGGCAGATACAAGTATCATATTTACTAAACGGGGCAGATAGCAGAAAATTAGTACACTTGCCCATGGGTATCCATTGCATCTCTACACCCATGAAATAATCCATACACCACACGATGCAACATAGTAATATATTATACAAGCAAACTCTATACCATCCAAACATTATAATAAATGTTATATGTAATGTAATGAGACCAAACTCCATGAGTCAATGCATGTGGTATCTATTATGAACTCTCAGGTTCATCTCACTTCTGATCCTCACCGTAGAATCAAAGCACACCAAAAATCATTATCATCACCATAGGTAATGCTTTACCGATTTCAACCTGCAACTTGCTACACGCACCCAATCTCCACCATAGGATTGAGATTAACCAAAAGCGAACCACCATCCATACACCATGATGTAGGAATCATCAATGTCATTCAACAACAACATATATGTATAATGTAAGTCACCTTAATCAATATACTATACCAGCATCAACCACTAAACGCAAAAATAAATGTTACATGCATTCGAAATTAGCATTATAGTAACACAAAGTATACCAGAATACAATTCATACCTCGAGATCACACCACAATATACCATTACACACCAATACACATCATTTAAATCATTTCCAGGAACTGAAACTATTTTTAAATGAAATCAAATTATATCAACTTTCTAACGCTTTGAACGACACCTAAATCAGACACTGGAATATCAAGTTATGAATATATTTATTTTCCAGCACACAATAATGGTAACCAGTTACAACAAATCTCGTAACCGGTTAGGACAAGTCTAGAGACAGTGGGTACGTGATTTTTCCAGTGGTAACTGGTTACGCCAAAACATGTAACTGGCTATGCCTTCCCAAAATGTCAGTATTATGAAATTAGACTGTGTAATCAGTTATACCAAACTGGAAATTAGTTACACTCACAAAAGTTGGTTTTCCAAAAAAATATTTCAGGTGTAACCGGTTATGCAAAACTCATAACATGTTACTATTGAACCAGTAGCAATCTCTACATACTTTATGTTCCTAAAATCAGTTTCAAACCACTCTCTAAAATTTTGGCTATCAAATCCCAGATGTTCTACGAGATGTCGAGACACCGGATCCGACTTCACACACAACAACAACGTATAAACAAAAATAGCAATATTGAAAGTAAATAACACAGGATATGTTTACCCAGTTCAGAACAACTTTTCTACTCTGGGGGCTACCAAGGAAGGGATGAAATAAACTAGATAGTATCAAGATGATATCATCGAGTCTCACAAAAATAAGGATTCTACAACTCTAAAACATACATGTAAGTTATATCGAATACTAGGTATACACCAGTCTATTTATAATTTTATTCTAGATGGGATTGGGCTTTAAAACCGTAGCAGTGAGGCTGCATAAAGTCTAAAAAAAGTCCTCCAAGAAAATAGGTCTTCAATCATTAGTTTCCTAATAAATCTCCATATTTATAAACTGATCAAATCTTCAAAACCAATCAATGAATATTATGACCAATCAATCTTGGGTGCTTCATAAGCTAACTGAATATTCCCTGAATATTCAATAACTACAAATCAACTAGTTCACACTATCAACTTGCTGCAGACACAATGTCATATCTCTTTGTTGGGACACCTTATTGGAGGACATGTTCTTGGAACCAATGAAGGTAATCGATCCATAATTTCAATTGTTGTTTTTCTTAGAAATCTATTTGAAACATTGAAAATGGATTGGTAATTATGTGTGTGCCTCAATATAATAAGGTTAAAGAAATGGGTGAGGAACAGGCCTATAATTTGGACACATGATGCTGCTAAGGAATTGGAGAGAAATTTGAACAAGTTTTTGGAGGTATCTCATCTGGTAAAAGCTTAGGTGAATGATATTTTTTCTAAGGTAATGCCACTGTGAACTGACTTGATTGATCAATTTAGGAAACAACTAGAAATTTGCTTACTTGATTTTCCTTTTGAAGATTAAAAATAGGTTGCAACTTTCAAGTTTAATTTTTTATATGTTTGTGAATTGTGCAATTATTGTAAAGTCCTATAAATATCAAATACATGTGATATGTTTGCAAATACAGCTACAACATTTGTTGTCTCTGGCAACACTTTTTTAAGTAACATGTAGAAATTGTTGCCTTAAATTCATATAGGCAACGATTTACGATTGTTGTCAAAAATATGTTTGCAACCCTTGATAATCGTCGCCTAAAATACTTTTGCGGACGTTTATGGAGCGATACTCTTTTATTTTTTTGCCAACGATTGTTAATTGTGCCCTTAACTGCTTTTGGGGACGATTTTAGAGCGTTAAAATATTATTTCTTTAGCAATGTTTGACAATTGTCCCCTAAAATATTTTTGGGGACATTTTTAGATTGTTACATTAGTTCTAATAAAAGACTACATTTCTGAAATGTTGTATAAATTTTTTTAGCATTATCAAATTTTTGGTGGCAATCTTCCCTCCAAAACTTATACACTAAAAAACAAATATTTTTCTCTAAACATTATTAATATATATATATATATATATATATATATATATATATATATATATATATATATATATATATATATATATATATATATATATATATATATATATATATATATATATATATTAAAAAAAATTAACACATAATTATAAAATAATATTTAATTATAAGCATGTATTTATCCACATGGACTTAATAAAAAACACAAAATTATAAAATCTTATTACATGCTGTATCCATACTTAACAAAAAAATTAAGTCAAACTATAATTTCCATTACTCCTCTTGCGATGTCTCTAATCTTAAATGCAAATATTACAGTTAAAATAATTGAGAATTTGAAGACAATTGAGTTTGAATAAGCCATTACTAGAAGTATAATATCTACAGGACGTATATCAACCTTTATTTATATAATACTGAATAGTTTAGGCGCATTTCTTATTTTAAAAACTTAATAACATTTTTGCAACTTCTTTAATAATAATTATAATTTAATATATGTTGATTTCATATTAAGGGACACCATAAAGATATAATCATTATAAAAATTTAATATTTCTTTATATATCAAGTAATGTTTTTTAATAAAGAGTGAAATATTAAGAACATTAATAAAGTATTAATTTTAAAGGAGGAATTCAAATATTGTTATAATATATAATTATTATTAATAATGTGCTATGCATTTCATTTCATTGTTTCAAATTATAAAATATTTTAGATATTTTATACAAATTATAAAATACTTTAGATATTTTATACAAATTAAAAAAATATAGTTAATTTATATGAGAAAAAGAAATTATATATGAATTTATAATGTTGACCTTTATTTTACACAACAAATTAAATAATTAAAAAAAGAAATAAATGAAAAATGGTATATCATTAAAAGTATCACTAATGTTGCAAAATGAAAGATCGTAATAATTAAAATTGTAAAGTGATTTATAATTTAAGATAGTTTTATTTTGTAAAGTGATTTTTAATTTAGTACGGAGGAAATATATTATATTATCATGATATATCTATTATATATTTTTAAATTTATATTGTTAATTTAAAAATTTTCTGAATTTTTAAATTAAATATTACTTGTGTTTTATAACTAGCTAGGATAAAACACATAAGTAATATTTTTCTGTAAAAAAAAAGGGAAAATAGATATTAGTATTAATATTGATGGCACAATTGCCCACGTCTTCTTAAAAAAATAGAAAATAGAAAAAAGAAAAAAAACAGAAAAGGAAAACAAAAGCTTTTGATCTCCTTCTTCACACATTCCGCCGCCGAACCTAACAGTACCGCTCTCAGACGCTCCAAGTCCAAGTCCTTCATCCGCTCCGACTCAAACCACTTTCATCCACACCCTCCACCGTGTTGTTCGTCACTCCGTCCAACTTCCTTCGTTCGCTCGATTCCAAAAACCCCACCCTAGATCTACTGTACCACATCCCACCGCTGTAAACTTATATACATCGCCATTTCTGATCCGCAACAACGCTCAACACCTTCAGTAGCAACATAATAACACGACGTGCTCAAAATTTCATTATTGGTAACTTCTCTTCATTTTATTTTAATACAGTTTATCGTTGTTAGTTTATGTTGGTGAGAAGGTTCAATGAATGGATGTTAATTTGCTATTGATTATGTTTTTCTGACGTGGGTGTATGTTGGTGTGTTTGTATGTATTTCTGCATTTATATTTTGATCGCCATTTTGTATCGTTGTGTTTGAGTTGAATCTGAGTGTTTTTATGGTTGTTTGAGTTTGTGTGGGAATTTTCATATTTGTTGTTGATATAAGAAGTTGACAACAGTCAGATTTTATGAGTTTTCTCGAGGTACTATCTTCTGAATATAGACAAATATATGCAAGAGCATTATAAAAGACATTCAATCAGAATTCATCTATCTACTGTATTTTTACTCAGATTATATATAGTTATCTGTATTATTTATGATTGAATCTTAATTAACATTTTTGTCTTTATCATGTACATTCAGAAGGTACTAGCAATGTAAATAAGTTTTACTAAAAAGTAACTATATAGATTGCATTAACTTTTGCAGCATACTGCCAAGTGCCACTCCCATGTTAATGTTTGTTTTCTGATGTACAAGTAGGTTTTTTATGGAAGTGACAATGAAACCGATTATGATTCTAGTACTGATTAGGTAATCAGTGAAAATAACACTAGAAATAGAGCTCAACTAAAGTGGATGCATCGAATGGGTCCCAAAAACTTTGCTTTGACTCGTGAAAAAGTGGTAACTTTCTTTTGTTCTCAATAAAGTATTCCTTGTATGAATGTTTCTTTGTTCAATTAAAGTATTCGTGAAAAACTTTTCTTTGACTCGTGAATAGGAATTTTAATTCACATGATTTGTTATGGAATTATTTTGATTTGTGCAGCGTGAAAAGGAAAAAATAGAGCCCACTCAATCATAAATGTTTGTTGAAACTCGAAAAGGAAATAAAGGAAAGGAACTTGATGTAGAAACTGGAAAAGTAATTGTATGTAACATTGTTTATATAATACATTTGCTTAATATAATCGGCCAACATTGTCTATAATAGTAGTTAATATTTTTTTTTTGTAATTTATGCTAGTCCCAACTTCAAGAAATGGTTGAAAAGGAGGAAAGTGATACATAAGCTTTTAAAGTTGTTTTTGGAAAGGAGTGTCCAGGTAGGGTACGCTGTTATGGGAGAAACATAACTAAAACTTCCTTAAAGAGAAAGACAGAGATTAATACTTTGAAACAAGCCTACAATGAAGAGGTCTCTACATTAAGGGACGAGTTTCAAGATAAGATTGATAGATTGCAAAATGCTTTTAAGACCGTAATACAACAATGCAATCCTCAAATTAATATAGAGTCAATTGAAGATTTGTTAGGATTATCTCATGGAGATGCTAATAGTTCCCCAAAGGATATAAGACCGCAAATGCATTCATCTACATCAATGCATGCTCCATGTCATGGAAAGGTAACCATATATACCAATATTATTGATTTATATTTTTCTAATTATGTTATAGTATCAAAATGGTTGTTAATGTATGCAAAAATTTGCAAGTAGTGACAACACCTAGAATAAACTAAGTGGTTGAAATTGTTTAAGTAGTGAAAACACCTAGAAGTGGCTGAATCTGTTTAAGATTTGTTATATGCAAAAGAGAAAAATCTAAATTTTCAACTTTAGACATATAGACTTAAAGTAAAACATTGAGTATTTTTTATGAATATTCCTGGTATGAGAAGATAGGTAAAGTAATATAAAGCCCACCCATGACATGAGATGTGAAGAATATAAACAATGTGTTTTGCTCATTGGTTTAGTTTTTATTTGTGCGAGGTTTAATTCTTGTTGATGTCTTAATTGTCTTTTGGACCAAAAATATTTATGGTTGATGTGTTTTATTTTATTTTCTTATGCAGCAATGTATCAATGAAGATGTTGAAAAGGACGATATAAATGATGAAATTCAAGAGGACGACATAAATGATAAAATTCAAGAGGACGACGTAGATGACGAATTTCAAGAGGATGACATAGATCTAGATGATGAATTTCAAGAGGACGATATAGATGGTGAATTTCAAGAGGACGACGTAGATGAAGAATTTATGGAGGATGACATATTTAATGAATTTCAAGAGTATGATCCGGATGATTTACTCCTAGAAGACAAACTTGAGTGAGTTGGATGATGTCTTTTTTTTGGCTTGTAGTTGAAAGCATTAAACTTGAAATATAATTTTTGTTTTTTTGTTGAACTATGTTTTTAGTTATTTTACTAAGGTCATACTTCAAAGTATTAAAAGTAATGTTACGTTAGGCATTTTGTGTACTCTATATACTATATCTTGAATTAAAGTTTGAACTTGATTTTATTATATTACAACTTTTATGGATGTATGGTTTAAGTTATATAATCAATATTATTTTTGAAGCCAATTATTATTGACTATATTATTTTGATAATAATTGCAAAATTGTATATTTTATGTGGACACTATAAAACAACAACCTATAAGCTATGACTACACTTCAAAAACGATCTTCCTGATTCAGATTTAAGGCAACGATTGTTAATTGTAGCCGAATTTGGCAACGCTTAAAAAACGTCGTCTCAGAGGCCGCAAATAATCGTCCCCTATTCCTTTTCTATAGGCGATGTTTTTCAAAAGCGTGCCCAAAAAACATTAAAAAAACGTTGCCTCAAACAATAGGCAACGCTCGCACAGGAGACGCCTAGAAAACGTCCCCTATTTGTTTAGGCAACAATTTTCAGAGTTCTGACAACGCTTTTCAATTGTTGTTGGAGAGGCTAAATATTGTAGTGTAGTAGGTAGTTGTATAACATTTTAAACAACAGGGAAGATTGAAACTCAAATGATTGCTTCGTATACAAAGCTATATTAAATAAAAAAAAACTTAATTAAACACTAAGATAATCATACTCTTTTTTTTATTAATTTATTGAATTAAGTTGAAAACAAGTTGTAAAAGTAACATAAGTTTATGAGCTTCACAAGTGATCCAAATAGCCCTTAAAACGTGAATAAGATCCTTCCCCTTTTTTCTTTACCATTAAGGATGAAATAAAACTTCAAAGCAATATCGATTTTTTCCAGTTGAGTAAGGATTTGGGGAAATATAAGTATTTTAGTTAAAAGTGAAAATATTAAATTAAGAACTAAAAAATATATATAAACTCATTTTTGTTATATGATGTGTTAATTTTGTTTGTATATTTATGTGCCCGTAATATGTATTCTTATGCTATAGATTAAGTAGCATTTATATTTCATCGAATTTGAAAATTTCAGGATCTTAATTTCATTAATTGTGAACATGTTGTCTCATAGTGATTATGTTGTCTATTCCCTTTATCTTTTATTGTTTACTCTTGATTTATTTATTACTAGACTTTTCTTAAAATTATTGAAACAAATATATTTTGTCAAATTATTTAAGTTTAAATTATTTTGTCGTTCTCAGTTGTCCTTTTTGAAACAAATATGTATTATCAAATTATTTATGTTTATATTAACAAGATTTCAAGGTTATATTGAAGAGATATTTATGGTTGTGATCTTGTTTGCTTCACTGATCATTTAGGCATAATATGCAGTTCTGTATTTTAAGACTTCTACAAATAAGTTTGAGAAGATAAAGTCTAAAAGGGTCAAAAGTTGTAACATCTGAGAGATAAATCATTTAAAAAGCGAAGAGTTTTATTTATTGTTATTGGGTGATTGCAGAGGACATGGAGAAACTATATTTCAATAGCAAGAGATGAGTTCGGTAAAGAGCGGAGAAATATTGACAACCGACGAGAGACGATTTTTGTTATAACCGACGAGAGACGATTTTTATAATATAATTAAAAGCTTTATATAATTTGATTGAAGGTTGTACCAGAAATTTTATTGTTCATGATTCTAAAATTCTATAATTTGTCATACATTATGCTTCTAGTTTTTCTATATTTAAACAAAAATCGTTAGTGGAAGTTGATTCAAAAGTATGCGCTTTACCAATATATAACTATAGATAAACCATACAATTAGATAAACCATAATATTAATGTATTAAATGTTCTTCAATATTATTTCATATAAAAAAAGAAAATGAAACGTTTCATAAATGTGTGGGAGAGTATTGAATTGGTCACTCCATTGTAAGTTAATGTTTTTCAACAAAAAAAAAAATCTGGATGCCCACGGTTTTCAACTGTAGCTTAAATATCAATTTAAAAACCATAGCTTAAATATATGGGTGCGGTTTTATACTGTAACTAAATAAAACCGTGGTCTAAACCAAATTCTATAAACCATGGACAATGACATATTTTAGGCGATGCTTTTGAAATACTGTGGACTAAACTTAAAAAACGGTGCTCTATTGGATTAGGAAGCCGCCATTTATTCCACACCTGGAAAACTGTCCTTAAAAGTTTAGACTATGGTTTTCATACTTTAGGATGCGGATTTCTGTTGTTGCCTAAACTCATATTTGTTGTAGTGTATCTTTAATGTTCACTCTGTCCATCACAAGCTTCATTGCCATGGATTCTGCGGGAAGACAGTCATCTCCTCCATTTCTAAAACATCCTATCTCTTCAATGAGATCATCTTTTTGGGTTCAGAAGACTGCTCCCATCCCTCATTGGCCATTCATCTTCAAGCTTGCAACATTTATGCACATGACTATGTTCTTTATATAGAGATAAGTTCCTTTTTTATCCTTATTCCTCCTAAAGATATGATTTTTAGGTTTTTTTATTATTGTGCTCACTAAGATTTCAAAATCACGTGCCTACGTATTCTCATGGTACACTGAGAAAATCATAGCTCTGTAGTTCATGGTAGAAAATCACAAATTTGTTGGTTGATATTAAAGAGTGATGTTTTAGACACATCGAGCATTTAAATCTTTTCTTGTTGCTCACTCTTGGAGGTTGAATCTTTTGTTTGTTTCGTGTCAAAATGGATAAATCATACTTTTTCCAAAAAAATTCATGAAGTCGCGCAAGGGTAAAAATCAAGTATGATGAGTTGAGTTGATTTTATATGGAGTCAAGTAACCGTTTGAGCAAGGTGTGCATCGAGCGCTCATTTACCTAAGGATTTACAAGGAAATTCATCCCATTACAATTTCTCGTCCATTTTTATGAAAGTTAATCTGTACAGAATATGAGTAAACATTTGACCAAGGTGTGCACCGAGCGCGCATTTACTCAGAATTCACATGGATGTGCATCCAATTTTCTCTTTATTCCAAGTTTAGCTAAAGTATTTTAGAATGTAAGACCTATAGTCATTTTGAACAAGGTGTGTATCGAGTGCTTGACTATTAAGGGTTTAAAGAGACGTGTATCTCTCGAACCATTATCTTTCAATTTATTAACAAAAGAATTTGTGCGCATAAAACGGCTTGACGTTGGATCAAGCATTTCAATTTGATTATGAAAAAAATTTGAATTAACACTACGCCAAAAATAAGTTTTAGCAGCACATAAAAGAAACCGCTTTTGGAAAAAAGCGCTGCTGTAGGTTTTAAAAAAAAATCGCTTAAAAAAGCGGTTTCAAAGGGTGCCTTAAGAAAGCACTTTTCAAAAGCGCTTCTAAAGGTCACTCTTAGAAAGCGCTTTTTGGGAAGCGCTGCTAAAGCTGGCCTTTCAGAGGGTACCTTAAGAAAGCGCTTTTCAAAAGCGTTGTTAAAGGTCAGCCTTAGAAAGCGTTTTTCCAAAGCGCTGCTAAAGCTGGCCTTTAGAAAGCGCTTTTAAAAGCGCTGTTATAGGATATGCTACGAAAGCGCTTTTTGATGTAAAAGCGTTGTTATTGATGACCTTTAGAAAGCGCTTTTAAAAGCGCTTTTGTAGGTAGTTTTATAATAATTATCAAAACACAATTCGTATCACTTTTCTATTCTCACATAAAATCGTAGGGATGATATATCCCTTTGGCTAAGAGACGAAATTTCTTTCTAAGGGTTTTTGAAAATATATTTTAAAATTGAAATCCCGCCACACGGTAAAGAAAACTTGTTTTATACATTTTATATTTTCATTTTTGTTCATTCGTTCATTAACCATTATCGTTCTCTCTCTCTCTCTCTCTCTCTCTCTCTCTCTCTCTCTCTCTCTCTCTCTCTCCTCCACCTTCTTCCTTTATCTTCTAACATCAAACCCTAAAACCAACCCCACAGCGGCGCTCAAACCCGATCCTTCCCCCGACTATAAACTCAAAACTTAACCATCCCTAAATAATAACAGCAAAACGCAGAAATCAAAAAGCTATGTTTCGTTTACCTCTGATCGCGATTGTTCTGATATGTTATGTTTCTGGTTCTTATCTTCTTCTTTCTTTTTGATTTGCAGGTCAACGGAGGTGATGGCCTTTGAAGGTGATGTAACGGCGGCTCGGAGATGCGCTTAAGGGAGGTTGACGGCGGCGCGATTTAGGGTTTTAGATATTGAAACCCTAAATCATATTTTCACCTTTTCAACAGCAAGGCTCCGTATTCCTCTAAGTTTTTTCTTCTTTTCTGCTCCGTCTTCAGATCTTCCCCCCTTTTCTGTATTCTTCTTTAGCTATTTATAGGGCTTAGGGTTTCAGATTTTGCAAAACATCGTTACAAGTTTGATTAGAGCTTAGATTTAGAGTGATTAGGAAAATTAGGGGTTGAAATCGTTTGTAATTGATTCGATTCTATAATGTATTGATTTTA